>JAQZBX010015248.1:0-37717 GCA_029593785.1 Cabassous unicinctus
ATATTTTATGTAATTTTACTTAGTGGAAATTCCACACACTCTATCATTGACTTCCTTCTTTTCCTTCCATCATTCCTTCCTTCCTTCCTTCCTTCCTTCCTTCCTTCCTTCCTTCCTTCCTTCCTTCCTTCCTTCCTTCCTTCCTTCCTCCATCTCTCCATTTCTCTCTTTCAGAATTCTTTAATGTTTAAAGACATATCTATCCTCCCTTTTTTCATTATCATATCATTGTATTTATGATACATAATATTGACTACCCTGGGTTTAAATACATTGGTTGTTTTTTTACATATAACTTTAAGCATCCTTTTGCTTTTTTCATCTATATATGCAACCATGCATGTTTATATATCCATTTCTTGCTTCTCAAGTTTTTTCTAGACATCATGTAATGTCTCCTGTTAAAACTCTTCCAGAGAACTAACTAGATACCAACATGCTGTGCACTCCTTGGACCAAGGTAGAGGACAGGGTGGCTATGATTGCAATGGAAGCATATACACAGCAGAAAGGCTGAAGAGCACACAGTTAATGGAAGGGTACTGAATTTATATCCCAATATCCTTATAAAAGACATGAAGATGTTTGTATGTTTACAAAGTAATGTCTGTTTGCAGGTATCCTGTGTGAAGTGTGGCTGGTGGAGTCTGGGGGTGAGGTGAAACAGCCTGAAAGGACTCTGCACCACTCCTATTCAGCCTCTGGTTTCACCTACATTGACTATGACCTGCACTGGGTCCCCCGTACAACAGGGGAATGGGGAAGGGCTGGTGTATATATGTCTTATATATTAATCCCAATGGTGAGAGCACCATCTATGCAGAATATGTAAATGGCCAATTCACCACCCGCAGGGACAATGCCAAGAGACAACTGTATCTCCAAATGAACAGTCTGAAATCTGAGGACATGGCCATTTATTACTGTGCAAAGTACACACTGAGGGGAAGATAATTCTAACCCATAAATAACCCTCACCTGTGGGGTGGCTGGAAGGAGACATTCGGGACCCAGTGAGAACAAGGATCAGCTGCAGAAGCAGGTGCACGGAGGTGGCTAGGGGCTGTATTCTTTCAGGGTCTGGGGCTTCCTCTTCAGGTAACTCATTCCCCAGGAAGAATGTTCCACCTATCACTGACTTCATGAATTAGAAAATTTTTCAAATAAGAGGAAGCATGATCACATGCAAAATCAGCCGAAGCTCCCTTATGAAGGCAGAAATGAATCTGCCCAAGATTCCCAGGTTCAGAATTCTAAGTATCTCAAAGCAAGTTGGTGAAACATTCACAATGGGAATGAAGAGAGAAAACCCAATAAGATTCCCTATCAGGACACATTTTTGGATTCACTTGGAACCAAAAGAGAGGCTATTCCATGCCCTAGATTTTAATGGGTTTCAAATTGCCCTCCTACTCACAAAAATGTGTGCATGACCTAAGTATATTGAGGATACTCACAAAGACAGAGTCTGGAAGATCAGTTAGTGGGGACAGAAAGGGAGTAGGGGGTAGTGAACTGATGCTCCATCTGGGCAGAACTTATGATCAGGTGGAAGGGCTGGGCTGCAGGGGATATTTGTACCACCAGGGGTGCACAGGGCCAGCTTAGGGGCAATACAGAGGGAGACCTAGTTTTCCTCTTAGTTTCTTGTATTTCCTATTTCAGTCCAGCTAGTCTTCCTTCTGAACTCAGCTTTTGTTCTTAACAACCGCCAGATTTCTCTCATCTTGTACTGATTAATCTAGTATGGGGAATCAATTCAGATTTTTGTTCTTCATATCTCAGAGTGCTACTAGCAAGTAGATTACTTATTTCCTAAACTTAATCCAAACTCTAGTGCTAGGCAATGGTAATTGTCTATCATAAATTAGGAAACCCTTCCTCTCCCCAGATTATTCAATATCTAATATTAATATGATAGTGTCTTTTGTGTCTATTTATTTGTCCTTTATGAAGTTGAAACACAATTGGTGTCTTTATCATTTAAAATGTTTATAGTTTTCAAGGATAATATATTTTAATAAGATTACTTTTGACAACTGTTTGTACATGTATGTATGTATGTATGTATGATTGTATGTTTGTATTTGTTTAGTTAGGCCAGTAAAAAGAATTTCTTTGGGAAATGGGGAAAAGAGCAGAGCTTGTTGAGAAACGGGAGAGAAAGATGGAAACACACACCAAGATTTGATGTGGGTCCCTGTAAGTGTTGAGACTTGGACAGTAGACTGAGCTTTAAGCTGTGAGAGTTAAACTATGAAGGTTAAGGCCTGGGCAATGCTCCAACTGTTGAATCAGCTATGAGTTTACAAATCCTTTGACTCAGAGCACACATACTTCCTAGGCATAGCAAAAATGATTCTGGGAAGTTGTATGTTGTGTTCTTTCTGTGTAACACTTGAGTAATAACAATGGTGTATAAATAACCCTGCAAATAAAAAAGAGCCATGCTTGCTTGCCTGTTTGTCTGCAGCAGATGGTGGCTGAGACAGTATGAGAAAGCTTCCCTCTCTACCTACAGTCCTTTTTCTGCCTACCTCCCTCATGGGCTCTCAAGGTGGATGGACAGAAGGGAAAAATGGTGTAGTCAGCAGGATTTGACATGTTCTCCCACTGCTAACTTGGCTGTGGAGATGGTAGGGGATATGGGCCCTGGTTGGCCACCCACCTGTATGTGGGCTGGGGTGGCAGAGTGGCTATACTGCTGGTGTGCCTGTTCTGCAGAGATCCCAGATAACACCCCAGCAGCTTTCCTGAATGTTCTGCAGGAGTTTGAGCCCCTGCTGGGTGATATGAAACCACAAGCTGCAGCTGCTTAGGTAGGCTGGATATTCCTTTCCTTGCTTTGAGACACCACCCAAGAGACATTGAAACAGGGTAGCCACTTACATGAGCAGGAGAGGGAAATTGACCAGTTGCATGAGCAACTCCAGCAGGCACATATGCAGCTAGAGTGCTGAGATGTGTCAGTTAGCAGTGGTTCAGATGAGGAAGAATTAAGACTCATCTGATGAGCTCATCTGCTTGTTACTTAGAAGATGAAACATGACCAAAACATGGGGCAAGCAGGGACCCCTGTGGGGCAGCCCCATATCATCCAGCACACCGTGTACTGTCCCTCTACACAAGCAAAACTGGTTAAATAGGGACAACAGTTTCAGCAGAAGCCAGGAGAACCCATAGCTGCATGGCTGCTGCATCTGTGAGATGTGGGGGTGGATGGCATTTTGTGCACCAGAACTGAGATAGAGAAGTTAGCATTGCTTACTGGCCATCCCTTGCTACACCAGCTTCTCTTAAATGCACAGCAGAATGCTGGGGGAAATCCCACCCACTCATTGATTGAGTGACTCCAGACAGCTGTTCATACAGTCTGGAATAACACAAAAGAGTTGCCAGATTCAGTGAGCCAGTGGACTATATACCCTGACCTTGTACAAGCAATCTGGGAAATGGGCATGCTTGGTGCTGTCTTTGATGTCAATAACCAGAAACCTGATTCCAAGAGGCTTAAGAATCTGATGAGGGACCTGCTCATGCAACATTCTACTGCTCCCTTAAGGAAACAGCCATGATGGCTAGTCTTGGTGGTGATAGGGGGAGACATGCTCCTGTTGTGTTGCCTGAATCCCATAGCACAGTGACCATAAAGAAGTACCATTTGCCAGGAGGGCATGAAGAAATATCAGCAACTATTAAAGAACTGGTCAAGGTACAAATCTTCCATGAGGCCCAGAGCCTGTTTAATGCCCTGGTGTGGCCCATCTGCATGCCTGATGGGAGGTGGCATATGACTGTTGACTATGGAGAGCTCAACAAAGTAGGTCCTCCTTTACATACAGCTGTGCCTTCTATTCTTGAACTAATGGATACTTTGACTTTGACACTGGGAACTTATCATTTTGTTTTAGACATGGTAAATGCCTTTTTCTCCATCACCATTGCTTATAAAGCACAGGATCAGTTTGCCTTCAAGTGGGAAGGTCAACAGTGAACTTTTACTGTACTGTCTATGGGCTATGCTCACAGCCCCACCATTTGTCATGGTTTAGTGGCTAAAGACCTAGAAAAGTGGCAACATACTAAAACCATTCAGGTGTATCATTACATTGATGATGTAATGCTAACCTCTGATTCTCTTGCAAATTTGGAGTCAGCTATGGAGAAAAGTGGAGAAGCACTATAGTCTCATAGAGAAGAAATTGGCAGCTGTGTGAGCTGCCGTGCAGAGTGCTGAGTCCATAACCCAGGAAGCCCAAGTAAAGATATTTCCACCTATCCCATAAAAGGATGGGTGTGGAATTGGATCACCCAGCCACAAAGTAGCATGGCCCAGATGGTAACCCTGACCAAGTGGGAGGCCTATTTAGAACAGAGAAGCTCATTTGCTTTCAGTCCACTGAGTAAAGAATTGCAGTAAGTTTTAAGTCCCTTATTGTATACTGGGACATTGGACCCAGAGACCCCTGGCAAGTCCCCATGAAGGAAATTTCCCTGTACAAAGTCAGGGTAGGTACCATGACAGAATAGCCATGGTATACTGGTAGAGCCAGCCAAGGGCAGGCAGCTCAATGGACCACCTTAGCGGTACACCCTCAAACTGATACTATGTAGTATGAATTAGGGTTTAGCCAGAGTAGCCAATGGGCTAAATTGCAAGCCTTGTGATTCATAGTTGTCCATGAGGCCAGCCCCACATTGACCCCTGTGGGGATGATCCATGTGGGAAAACCTATGAGATTAAGGGTTGTCTTAAGAAGTGACAGTGTACCATGTAGCACCTCACTACCTCATTTTGCATCCAGGAAATGATAAAGTGGATCAATTGACTAAACTTACCTTGCAGGTAAACAGTGCTCAGAACATGGCCATGTGGCTGAACTGGAAAATGCTACATGCTAAAGTCGCCACAGTGATGAAGCCTGCACACCTTTGTGGCTTAGCTGTGAATACAAAGGCCATTTAAGCAGTGTGCTATGCATGCCACCAATATTCTCTGTTGCATTGGAGGCCACTGCCCAGAATAATGGATCAAATTGAGTAAGAATGTATCCCACTCACAAGAAAGCAGGTAGATTTTATTAGGCCATTATCTTTGAGTCAGCAGAGCCTATATGCCCTTATGGCCATTGACACAGCCACCGGTCTACTTACATATACAGAAGCATTGAGCCCTGAGGCGGGGGTGACCCCGATCCAGGATTCACAATTCCCCTTGAGAGCTAGGAGGAGGGGACAATCCTAAAGTCTGCATAGTGTGCAGATAGGGCCAGTTGAAGCTGGTCTGCTCAGTGGATGGCTGTGTCCATCCAGCCTAGGGCTAGCACCATGTGGTGTGAAAAGGCTTTAGTCAAAGTAGGCCAAACTACAGGCAGTGCAGCTCATCATAAGGGAAAAAAAGCCTTTAACTCTTAATACTGAGAGTTAAGCTATTCTTGTGCAAGTGGCACAAAAATCTGTGGACCGTGGACCAACAATTAAATGAGTGTCGTGGACAAGGTGGAGTAATGCCCAAAGAAGTTCTAGTACATAGAACAGTGGCTCTGGCCCAGTTGCAAGTTGCAACCAGGGACCCCTTGCTGAGGCCCCAGATAAGGCCACAGAAACATATTCTGTTACCTGCTGTGATGCTGCTCCATGGTAGGAAAACAAAAACCATAGTGTGGCCTTAAACCTTAAAGGCACCCCATGTGGGGTGGCTCACACTTAATATTCCCTAGAAAACAGGATTGTGGAGAAGATTAACCAATGTTTAACCTTTGCAGGTAGAAGTGACAACACCATTAACAGCAGCAACAATTTTAAAAAGAACACTTATATTAATTCTCTAGCCCTATAATAAGTACCCCACAGCTCCTAAAGCCATTGCCCTCATGGGTGGAGTGTAAGGGTTGAGACTCAGGCAGCAGCCTGTGAGGGTTGAACTGTGAGGGTTAAATGTGGGTTAAGGGCCAGGCTTAACTGTTGAATCAGCTCTTAGTTTACAAAGTCCTTGACTCAGAGTACACATACTCCCTAGGCATAGCAAAAATGATTCTGGGATGTTGTATGTTGTGTGCTTTCTGTGTAACATTTGAGTAATAACAATGGTGTATAAATAACCCTGCAAATAAACAACAGCCGTGCTTCCTTGCCTGTTTGTCTAGAGCAAATGGCAGCTGGGCCAGTATGAACAAGCTTCCCTCTCTGCCTAGAGTCTTTTTTCCACCTAACTACCTCACAGACTCTGGAGGTGGATGTATGCAGTGGACAGTGACAGACAGAGTAGTCTTGTGCATCAAATCCCAGGAATCCTTTTTGACCTAACTCCCCTGGGATCTAGAGGCAAGTGAAGGAGGAGCACTCCAGGGCAGCCCATATTAACCCAGAGAGAAAGACATGCAAATGCAGCCCCTCCTCTGCTCATGGAAATCATCTCATCTCCTGTCCCTGCAGCTGCTGAAGAAGAACCCATCTGTGCCTCTGTCCTTCCTCAGGGTCCACCACCATGGGGACTGTGCTGATCTGGGCTTCCCTCCTCATCACTGTCAAAGGTAACCTCCCTCCTCCATCAGGTTCAACTGAGACTACTGTACCTGGGACTGTTCTGACTCTCTTTCCTATTTGTCTGCAGGTGTCCTGTGTGATATTCAGCTGATGGAGTCAGAGGGAGATGTGAGACAGCCTAGGCTTTCTCTGAGCCTCTCCTGCAAAGCCTCTGGATTCACCTTCACTGATTATGGGTTCACCAGGCTCCAGGGCAGGGGCTGGAGTGGGTGGCAGGATTGAGTCAACCAACAGGAAAAATCAGTGGTACTCTCACTTAGTTCAAGGGAGATTCACAATCTCCAGGGACAACCCTACAAGCACAGTATCTCTTCAAATGACCAACCTAAAAGAAGACACACCTGTGTGGTACTGTGTGAGACACACAGTGAGGGCAAGACAGGGTAAGCCCAGACATAAACCTCCCCTGCAGGGCACCTGAGAGTGCTGGGTTGCAGGGGGCATTCATGATCACCAGAGGGTGCACAGGGCCCTTCTCAGGGGCAGGTGCAGAGGGGAAGGAGTTGCCTCTTAGACCCTGGGGTTTCCTGTTCCTGCCCAGAAAATCTCCCCAAGGATCCGTTGAGGTTTCTTCTGATTTAAGTCCCTGATTTCTCTCATCTTATAATGGTCAAGGTTGAATGGGGCCCCAATTCAGTTTACAACCCTTCATTATTTTAGGTTGGTACTATCAACATCTTTCAGTAGGTTGTTGCTGATTAGGGAGTCAAGTAATTTCATTCCAAACTCCAGTGCTGTGCAAAAAATTTTTTTTTCTTTTCTACACTCTTGTGCCTAGTAAAGCGATTATCTCAACAGACTAATTATTGTACATTAGGGTGGTATGCTACATTCTTGTTTTTATCTGTCTTTCCAGGATCTGAAATAAGATTTTAATGGCATGTATCCTCCATTCATGTTTGGCTCCTGGGGTTCTAGTTTCAGAATGTCTCTCCACAATTATTTTTTTTGTCATAGCCAGTGCAGGAAGAAGCATGCATGGACCATTAAGTTTCCTCATTCTCCATGTGATGAAACATGTACCTTTACATTATCTCCTTCATGTCTCATGAGTCAGTTTCTTGTCTGCATTCACATTTAACCAGCTCAGTTTGGGTGGCTAATTCCACTTCATAGAATAAATTCACCCATCTGCAAACTATGTGCCCTCCACCCCTTTATTAGGGCCTTTCAGAAATGCCTCCACCATCCCATCCACGCCCTTCTGGGTCACAGCAGGAAGCCCCCTTTCTGCTCATTATGCTGCTGTACACACACTAAGGAGGACCCCTAGTTGCCCTGAAAATAGAGACCAAACTCTAACATTGTTGTAAACTCCCAGAACACTTTTGGCACATCACTGCTGTGTATACATCCTGGGAGTCCTAGACTAATTCCAGGTCATTATTTTTGGAATGTTACACAGAATTCTGTAAAGTGGACAACTGAGTAATTTCTACAGTGTGCATTATTAAAAAGCAAACATCACAATTCCATCTAGAAAATAAGCCTTGTAACTTTGGATAACTGCTCTGATCATTTTTATGAAGAATCAATATGTTAATTCAGCCAACATAGTAATGAAAATTATAAAAGTTAAGGTGATTTAGCTCATTAGTTATTATATTTATTAATAAATTCATAAGGTAATATGAGTGCTATTACTTTAAATGGGAAAATAAAACAATATAAAACTTACAAAGAAATATTTTACATTCATACTTTGTATGGCAAGATTAACAATTATATTCTGGTGAAATGGCATATATTTTAACATATAATTGTTATTCTAGACTGGAAAGGATGTACATACACATAGAAAAGCATAATTTTGGAGCACTACCTCACACTGTAAACATAAGTGATTTCAAATGAATCTAATAGTAAATTTATTGTCTGTGCATGGGTACTGTGTATGAGAGTAAGAATGTGATTGAAAAGTTTTAAAATAAACCCTTGTTGTTGAAGAAGTTTTAGGTTACAAAAAAGTTACATTGAAAATATAGGGAATTCCTGTATACCCCATCTGCTCCCCCTCCCATAATTTCCCCTATTAATAACATCTTTTTATTTTTTTATTTTCTTAGTAACATCTCATATGAGCATTGTACTTTTGTTATAAATGATGAACAAACATTGAAGCATTCCTACTAACCACGGTCTATAGTTTACATTATGGTTTACACTTTGCACTGCAGAATTTTATAGGTTTTGGCAAAATGTGTAATGGCCTGTATCCATCATTACAATATCATGCAGAACAATTTCAATGCCCTAAAAATGCCCAATGTTCCATCTATTCTTTCCCTTCTGCCCCCTCAAAAACTCTGGTAACCGCTATTTTTATATCAATATTAAAGTTCTTCCATTAGCACAATGATAATGTCTACATTGGTAAATGTTCACATTTCCCCCTTAATTATGTTCATTCCTCAATCTTGAAGATTTTGGGATGGTGATGTCCACTCTGCTTCAGATTGAGAGGGGGACTAGATCTAATGGGGCAGATTGATGTAACTGTCTTGCTTGCAGTTGTATACACTTGCAGTTGTAGACAACTGGTATTGGGGTTGTCCATCATCATTTTGTTATTTGTCCTGGATGACTCTAATGAATTGGAGAGTAGGTGTTGGCTTCAAGTCTGCTGAGATCCAGGGCTCCCCTGACACATGAATAATCTGAATATATAAGTCTCCAGGACATATATTTAATGGGTATAATGCTAATTATAGGGTAAAAAAAAAAGGGGGGTAGGAGAATCATGTGTAGGGAAATTATAAATGAATCTAACTGTGTTACATTGGGGAAGTAGGTTATATATTCCAAGGTAAGACACATTGATGGGTTGCTGATTTCATGAGTTTGTTTGTCTTGTCCATAGTTTCCAGATATCTCTAGAGCCCTCAGGAGCACCCCTGCTTGAGGCTTTATTTACTGTGGTAGTTGGTGAGATACACCTAAGATGTGCATAAGCAAAACATCTGAAATGACCTCTCATCTCAATTTGAAATCTCTTAGTAGTAAAAGCTCTTTTGAAGTTAATTTTTCCCCCTTTTAGTCAAGGTTTTTTCCAAATCTAAAATTTATTTTAAAAGAAACATTTCTTTATTTCATGATATTAACAAAATCATGATGATTGACCAGCCCCATTCAGAAAGCAAGGATTATCTTCAAATGCAAGCAAAACTACTCCATTCCTCTGCCCCTTAATCTCTGCCTGAAGCAGTCAGAGTGGACGTCAACCCAAATCCCTCAAGATTTAGGAGTGAACAAAAATAAGGGGAGAGTATAACGGTTGACTAAAACAGATTTATTATTATTGTAGTTTTTCTCTTGTGTTAACAGTGTAATTTGTAACATTGCTAAAAAAATGATTCTTAGAACTTTTCTGAACAAAATAAAGAATAATGAACAAATAAACATATCTCACCGTATAGAATCAAATTTTTTTAACTTCCAGAAGATCACATAATGCAAGGTAATTGAAAAATCAAGGAAATATTTTGAATGGTAATATTACAATGAATAAGGAAATGAGAAAATTGATTTTAATAATGGGCATGATATCTGAATTTCCCAGAAAAAGTATCCTGCAGTAGAAAATCTCACTCTGCAATTTACAGAGTATCAGTAAAAATTCCTAAATACATAATGCATTCATGCTCATTGATGGCCAAGGAAATGTTAAGAATAATAATAACTTTCACCCTTTGTGTAAGAGTAAATAAAATAAATAATAGCACTTTCATCTGTGGAGGTATGTATTGTGTACATATTGGTGATGAAAAAATATATTTGTCACCTTTGAGATAGTAATTGAACAATGTCAAAATATAATTTCATAATTTTGGATGCAATAATATAATTCCCAGAAATCTATTCCATAAGTTAATGTGATTTTATTTTTGATGATGGTGTTTTTATCATACATGAGCTTCAATTTTTTGAATAATTTTAGATTTGCAGGAAAATGTCAAAGAAAATACAGATGTACCATCCCAATTTCGCTAATGTTAATATAATATAAAACCAGGATATATTTGTCCAAATTAAGAAATAAACTTTGATACATTTGTAGTATTAAACTGCAGATATTATTATAATTGAATCATTTTCCACTAATACCATTTAAAATTATCTTTATTAAAGCAGTTGTAAGTTTACAGGAAAAAAAGTTGCAAATGGTACTTACTTCTCATATATCCACACACACACATTCCCCCCCCCATTATTAACAATTTGCATTACTTTGGTAACTTTCTTACAATTGTTGAAACAATATTATTATAATTGTACTATTAATTAGTGTCGATAGTTTACATTAGGCCTTCTATTTTAAGTTCTATAATGTTTGCATTTTTTATGCTCCTGATATACATATACATACATAATGAGTATTCCCATTTTACCATTTTCAGTCAGTCAATCCAGTGGTGTTAATTATACTCACAATGCTATCACCATCCACCATCATCACCATCCATTAACAAAGCTTTCCATCATCCCAAACAGAAACTCCATCACAATTAAGCATTATCTGCCCATTTCCCAACCTCACCCAGTCCCTGGTAACCTGTTTTAGATTCTGACTGATGAATTAGGATACTCTAAATATTCTATGTAACTTAGATCACGCAACAGTTATTTTGTGCCTGGCCTATTTCACACAACATGATCTCTTGAAATTTCTTCATATTGTACCATGAATCAGAACTTCATTCCTTTTTAAAGCCTAATAATATTCTAATGTATGCTTATATCACCTTGTGATTATCCAGCCTCCAGTTGATGGACAAAGGATTATTTCCACCTTTTGGTAATTGTTAACAATTGTTAATAATGCCAATTGTAGGTTCAAATAATGTTTATTATGAACATTTGTATGGAAACATCTGTTCAGGTCCCTGTTTTCAATTCTATTATGTATATACCTAGAAGTGGGTTTGCTAGGTCATGTCACCAAAATGCTTTTTTGTTTGTTTTGCAAAGAAACCACACTGCATTTAGCTATCATATCTCTTAATAACTTCTGTCCAGGGACAGCTTGTATATTATGTGTTTTTTCAGTGGACTATTCTATAAAAGGAAATTGGATCAAGGGGGTTGAAAATACTATTCATACTATCCATATCTGCCCTTATTAACTACCTAGTTATTGAACAATTACAGAGGAAGGAGTGTTGAAATCAGCAACTACAATGTGGATTTGTCTTTTTCAATTATCAATTTCATCAACTGGGATTTGGAGTATCAACCCCTTTTTCACTATGCAAATTCAATCTCTATTACTAATAATCTTAATTTTAGGAACTCTACTTTTTCTGAAGGTAATTTTGAGACAAAATTTCTTTTGCTTCTTGTTTTCAAGGTACACTATCTCTCATCCATCTATCAATCTATCATCTGTCTATCTATCTATCTATCTATCTAATTATTATCAATCTATACCACATCCAGTTTTTAGAAATTTATTACATATGCTACTTTGCTGTTCTATTAGTGTAAATCCCCTCTGGTGTCCTCTCCCTCAGGTAAGGTAATGTTTGGGTCCTATTTATTCCTGCTGGAATCTGTCTCTTTCCAGCTTACAAGTTTGCTGCATTCCCCATGATTTTATTTATCTGATGTGTTGAAGTCAGTTAATTTGCAGTTTGTTTAGTTTTTATTGTTGATTTTTCTGTTTTTGTAGGAATAATAGAGACCATTTTCTCTGAGTATCAGATTTCTTTCTAATAACCAGAAACCAGAAACACTCCTAATATAAATCAACAGGTGAGTAGATAAGCACATTGAGGACTATGCATACATTGGCATACTAGGAAGGCAACTCAGCAGTAGAATAATGAATGCCTGGGACTCACAACAACATGGATGCATTATCAAAAATTATATTGAGTGATAAAAGGTTAACATATAAAAGTAAATACTTATGATTCAATTTATATAAATTCTGGAAGATGTAAACTAATCCAAAGTAACATGAAGAAGATCAGTAGTTCCCTGGAGACATGGTAAGTGGTTGGAAAAGGGCATAAGGAGGAATTACAAAGGGGCAAGAGAAAACTTAAAGGGGTTTTAGGTGAGCACACTTTTTTGATTGTGGTGCTGGTTACATGAGTGTATAGCTATGTTGGTACTTATTAAATGGAATATTTACATATATGCAGTTTATCATATATTAATTATACCTCAATAAAGCTATTTATACAAAGTAGATATATTGGTTGGGAAGAAGAGATGGAGACATAACTAGTGGCACATAATGTATCAGACACCCCTGGAAAACATTTGCTGAACCCGGGTCCTCTCCACATGATTCAGGATAACACTAGAGAATAGCAACAACACAATCAGGTCTCATCACACAAAGGGTGTTGTGGAGGGTGTGAACCTCACTAGGCTGGTCCCACTCTGTCCTGGAGCTGGTTCAGGGAGGCATTTGGGTCCAGTGGTGAGGAACCGAGGTCTAGACATGGGCTCCCATTTACCAGGTATCTCACCTAATGGTCATGGCACTGGATCCCTCTATTCTTCTCTGTGTAGTTTTACATCAGTGAAATAGAGGTAACATTGATTATTACTTCTGTGTTTAGTGTACCTTTGTAAAAGTGAAAAAAATTGTTGGTATAAATGTTTGACCCAGCACAGCCATATAATTAAAAAAATCACATTTTTCTGAATGCTCTCATTGTCTCCCATCTCCCCGAGATCACTCAAATCTTCTCTTGGCACTGTCCCCTCTGAAGGCATCCCAACCCCAGATCTTGCCATATGGTAGGAGGAAATGAAAATGGACCACTCTCTTTGCTGATGTAAACCAGCACTGTCCTGAACCTGCATCTCTGAGAAACCTCAGCCCTAGATCTTCAGGTGTTCCCAACCAGTGGTGGGAACTAAAAAGATACAAATACCATGAAGTTTGACTTGACCTGGGTTTCTATTATTGAATTTTAAAAGGCATTTTATGGATAAAAATAAATATTAAACATATGAGTGCACATGTGGCAGAAAGCTTGGAAGTGTGTGACAGTTTAATGACCATGTTTTCTTAGTGCCAGGTGTTTAATATGGGGTGAAGATGGTGGAGTCTGGGAAAGACTTGGTATGACCTGGGGGGTCACTGAGACTCTCCTGGACATCATTTGGATTCACATTCAGTAACTACTGGATCGGGTTGTTCCAAGAGGGTCCTGGAAGTGGTCTGGAATGATGGAATTAAGACACACTATGCAGACTCTATGAAGAGCTAGTTCATTGCCTCAGGAGACAAGGCTTAGAACATGCTCTGTCTGCAAGTGGAGAGACTGAGAACCAAGCACACTGCTGTGCATTACTGAATGAGACACAGTGAAGGAAGGTACTGTGAGCCCAGATTCAAACCTCCCAGGCAGAGTGAGCTCCAAGGGGCACACAGGACCCCACAGCTCCAGGATCATCTCCAGACAGAAGCAAGGGAGGGTGTTTTTTTGTCATCTGGAGTTTTCTTTAAGTGTCTGATTTTTATCATTTCCCTCCCAGTGATCAGTTGTTCTGATGAGTAATCAATGTTCCTGTGGATGCCTTGAGAGTCCAGGCACTGAGAGCAACATGAGAAACTTTGATGCCCACAGGGTCCTTGAGAGCTCAGAGGAGCCTGCAAGGGGCTGTGGATGATGGGCAGCTACAACACCTACATACACACCTGTAGCTCAGCCACCCATGGCCAGGATTCCTGCCAAGGACAGTTCCAGTTGCCACCTACATTCAAAAACCTGAATGCTCAAGAACAAAGAATGGTTGCTGTGTGGGATCCACATTGCAGGGATGAAAGTAGGAGCTCAGGGCAAGGGCCAGGACACAGTCCAGACTTTGGAGCCAAGGGACTGAGAACAAAGGTACATGGAAGTCAGAAGCACTCATCTCAGGGTCCAGGACCAGGGGCAGAGACAGGGGAAGGGGAGCTCAGGACCACCAAGTCCAGGGGCCAGGAACAGGGGAAAGTCCTGTGGGAGACAGGAACATATAATCTAGGGAACAGGACCATGGGAATGTGCAGGGTGAATATAAGAGAACTTCCCTTCAGCATGTGGGGTTTCTTCATATGACTTTTCTGTGTATCTTATGGGAACGATTACATAAACCTGGTCTTGATGCTGCTTACATCGCTTAAGATAGAGTTTCAGTGAAATTTCATTAATGCACTTAAATTTGGGTAACTTCATTGATAAAAAAAAGCTATAAAGTTATGTGAAACAAACAATATACACCAAAGTTCATCCATGTGAAAAAACATAATCAAATGCCAATCTCAAAATGCACCAAACTTGGAGATGTGTAAATATGTCACCACTGAAAAATACATTTTAACTTTCAGCACAGTGTCCTCACAAGGACAATATTCACTCTACATGTGGATTTCATTTTCCTGCCTGCACCTCCCCTCAGAGCACCTTTATCCATGGACATTCTGAATGCCTTTTACCCCAGATCCTAACTCTGGAACATGTTTTAAGATGTTCTCCTTAATCTTCAGACCCTGTTGTAATGATTGGTGACTTTAGTGTCCAGGCCAATTCCTTTTCACCTCACATTGCTGCTTCAACAACTTGGAACCAGCTTAGAGATGAAGGTTTACTAAATTTATTATTTAATCTTTAACATTATTCAACAGCCAGGTTGCAATATGCTGCTTTCATGGTCTGTTAATCATATGATAAGATAGAAAGAAATATTCAGAGATGAGTGGATCAACATCAGTCAATTTCAGGTGAGAAGCCTGGTGGTGAGTAGGGCTGACCTGCCCAGTAGCACCGGTGAGACATATCATGGCAGGCCCCTGACAAGTGGTGGTTGGGCAGTCATGGTGATCAGAGGAAAGGGCACACACTGGGCCTTTCTGGGTCTCAGAAGGGATTATACCACTAGTAGGAGTATTGAAACTATATAGCAGCTCTGACAATTTATTTAAATTTCACACATGAAGCTACAACTGAGGAATGTTGCGACCAAATTGAAGAAAGTGGTGCCAAACATCCTTTCCTCCACTGATAAGTCAAAAATCAAACAATCTGTTATAACCAAACTTGTCAGGGAATATATACATATTATATATTATATACATATTATATTTTTCATATATATGAAATAGATATGTACATAAACAGACACACAAAAATATACATATATAAAATCCCTGGATGTAGGGAAGTAGGGGCACAATGAACATATTCCCAGAGCCATTCTTGATCCTTATCCACATCTGACTCCCCATGCAATAAATTACCTGCCTGGAAGTAAAGGCACCTGGATTTGGGAAGGGGAACTCCAGGGAGATATTTGTGTTTTCCAAGGGCTCAGCCAGCATCCTCCTCCCATTGTGCCCTGAAGATAGGGGTTCTTAACCTTTTTTGTACCACAGACCCCTTTGTTAATCAGGTGAAAACCACAGACCCCTTACTAAGTCCACACTCTACTGTATATTATTTAGAAAATATATCACACTCACACGATGTCCCCACAAGAATAATGTTTTTGTGACTTTCAATTCAAGCTCATGGAACCCTGGCTAAGAAATCCTGCCTTAAGACAAGGACCTCCCTCATCCCCTTTCATTTTACATACAAAGACACCACCCAGATGCAAATCACCACATGGGTGAACAGAAGAATCCAGAGCAAACATTTACTTAAATTCAGGTTCCTCCTCAGTCTGGAAAATATTTCCTGGGCATCATGGGAAAATCCACAAGAACATGAAGCCTTTTTGGTTCTTCTTTCTGGAGGTAGCTCTCAGATGTGAGTGTCTCAGGATTCAGACATGGAAGGTATTGGGGATGCTGCCTCTGAGCACAGGACTCACTGTGACTCTCCTTGTCCTCAGGTGCCCTGTCCCAGGTGCCACTGCAGGAGTCAAGCCCTGGACTGGTGAATCCCTCGCGGACCCTGCCACTTACCTGCAAAGTCTCTGGTTTCTCTTTAGCTATTACAGGCATTGGATCCACCAGGATCCAGGAAATGGGCTGGAGAGGGTCAGCAGGATAATTCATGGAAACACAAAGTGTAACCCAAGTCTTCAGTCTCAACTCAGCATTACCAGAATGAAGTTTATTTAAAACTGAGCAGCTTGAGAACTGAGGGCATTGTCAAGTATTATTGTGCCAGAGACACAATGAAGGGAAATCCTTGTAAGCTCAAACAAAACCTCTCCTGCAGGGCCCAGGAGGTGGCTGGGCTTCAGGGGAAGCTTCCAACCACCAGGAGGCGCTCAATGTCCAACCACTGAGTCTGGTTCAGAAAGCGTGGGGAGGATTTCCCTATCCTTGCCTGGTGTTCCCTCTTATTTCACAACATGTAAACCCCAGAGAACAGCCATTGCACCTTTTCTAAGCAGTGCTATGATGTACCCAAGATTTGAACTCAGAACAGATTTCCCTATGCTATTAAATGTATGTTTAAATACATACATACATAAATATTACATAGACTTTTAAATAAAGTACTGGAAATAGTCTCACCCTGCAAATACAATTGAAAATGAACAAAATTTGCATTTACCATCTCTATGAAGTTATTTCCCTCAACTTAATTCAAATTTCTGAGAATTCACAGGCAAAATAATTCTCTGCCCTCTATCATCTAGAACTTCACTTCCTCAACAGAAAGGAGAAGAAATTGGAGAGCCTGACCCTCTCTAGGAGAAGCATGCAAGTGCCTTCCTTTGTTCTCTCCATTTCATGTGGCATCAAAGACCAGTTGCCTGCACTTTTATTAAGGCCTTTATAAATTATGATTCTATTACATAAAATGACATCATTGTATAATTCACACAACTTTCCAATGTATAACAGGAATATAAGATAAAAGGAGCAGGTTCATAATGCATCACTATTTAATCCAAATAGCATTCCTGATACCATTTATATGTAATTAATGCCTTTATTTTTATTTTTTCATGCCTATGCCAATCAATCGTTTCTCACAATCTTTCCCCCTAACATATTCAAATGTTTTCTATAAATATAACATTAAGCTCTCTCTAATAGTTGTCTCTGAAGTAGGTCAGGCATCAGAGAGAACTTGTGACCCTCTAATCCTCTCTGCAATTCCACAGGCTTCCAAAGGCAGAGATGAACTTAGGGCCCTGACAGGGAGGACTGACCTATTCAGATGTGCACTTGACCTCATGTTCCAGTGCTTTCCATGAAATAAAGCATGCCTCCAAGTGCCCCATCCCAGCTCTGGATCTCCATGAGGGAAACAGCTTTACCATCCGTGTGACTTGTATAGTTGAGAGTTCCTGATTCCAGTTGTGCAGGCCCACATATGTCTATAGGACCCAGATCAGGGGCAGAGACATGCTTTCAGAATGTGACAATTTCATGAAGCCTACCTGGTTATTTGTCTGTTGTACTCACTGAATCCAAGCTCCTGGGGAGAGGCTGGGATATAAACAGAATGGACAGTGATGGGATATCATCCAAGTATCCTTTTCCCTTATTCTGAGGCAATGCTTGACCTGTCTTGTATTTCTGCCCCTCTGTGGTATACAGTGTGTATTTTCCCAGATATTTCTGTTTCAGCTAATTTATTTTTAGCTGCTTATTGTAGAGGACTTCTGTGGGTTAAGGTTGTCATTCTTCAGTGAAGAGAGGGCTTGGTTCTGAACATATGTTCCATGAAGAAGTCTGTCTCCTTCCACTTTCCAATAGATCTCACCATGGCCCATAAGATATTGGCTTCATTTGATTTTCCCATGCAGCAATATTGTTTTGTTTTGTAGTGGAACTAAGGAGGTGGTTGTGGGTGCATTTCTACTTAGTTGCTGTCCCTCTCCCAAAATACACCTGAGGAATAATCTATTATTTATTTTGTTTTTTATTTTTGTTTTGTTTTGTTCTGTTTAGGTTTTTCACCAAAAAACTAAATTCTCCCTGATTTTGGAAAAAAAGCCTGCAAGACAGTATGGATAAGGCCCCTGTGAGATTCACTCTAGCAACTTTAATACACTCAGATTTAGAAATGTATTAACAATTACTAGTTTCATCTTCTTACTTATATCTGATCTGACAAAACTTTGTCAGCAACTCTCTGTCTCAAGAATTTAAGATTTTTCTTAGCTCAGTGACATCTGTTTTTTTAACGTGTGTATGTTTTGATAATTTGCAATTTTCCAGATTAAGAATAAGAATTAAGTGTTCTCAGCTATCTACATCTTCACAATGAATACTAGATTTCATTTTAATACTCATAACTTGGAAAAAGGAAAACCATTCAACAGGTTAAAAGATAAACAAATTTAGGTCTATAAGATGTATTGAAATACAATTTAGTGTTCAAATCAATTATTCTTTTATTTAAAACAATTTATTGAATTAAATCATTCATACATGAGCATAAACAATAGGTGATCAGTAAACATTGTGAATTTACAAAACAAACACACATAACATCATACAGGGCTCCCACACATCACCCCACCACAAATTCTTAGCAGTGTTGTAAAACATTTGTTAACAAATTATGAAAGAGTATTGTAAAAATTTTACTACTAACTATACTCCATATCTTACTTCCCTATTCTTTTTAAAAAGGATTTATTTATTTATTTATTTATTTATTTATTTTTATCCATTTTTATCCCCACCCCCATTTTTACTGTTTTTGTGTCCTTAGGCTGGGCAACTCTCTGTGCCCATTTCCTGTCCTCTCTTCTCATCTTTCTCCCCCTGTCTTCACTGAGATTCAATCCTTGGAACCTCTGATGTGGGAGAGAGGTGTCTTATGCCCTGTGCCACCTAAGTAACTAGTTTTTTGGCTCATCTCATCTTGGCTCTCCCTTGTGTCACTCTCTGTTATGTCACCATCTTGCTTTGTGGCTTGCAGGGCCTGATGGTACACCCACATTTGGGGCCTGGAGGCTCTCCCATGCATAGGGCCTGGGGCGCTCACCTGCTCATGGGGCCTGGTGTTGCACTCATGCATGGGGCCTTACAGTGCACACACTTGCAGGGCCTGGAGTCTCACCAATGCATGGTACCTGGGGGCTCACCTGCTCATGGGGCCTGTTGGCATACCCACACACGAGGCTTGATGTTCACCTGCTCAGGGGCCTGGCAGCTCACCCATGCACAGGGCCTGTGGGGCTCACCCACTCATAGGGCCTGGCAGTGCACCCACTCATGGGGCATGACATCACACCTGCATATGGGTCCTGGTGACATACCCACTCATGGGGCCTGATGGTGCACCCATGCCTGGGTCCTGGGGGTCTCACTCACTTGCAGTCCCTGATGGCTCACCTGTCCATGGGGCCTGGCAGCCCTCATGCCTTCTATATATATATATATTTTTTTACCAGGAGGTCCTGGTAATCAAACCAAGGTACATCCATATGGGAGATGGTTGCCCAACCATTTGAGCCACATCTGGCCCCCTGCTTTATCTGTTAAGGTTGACCAAAGATTCCTAGAGTTACAGTCATTTCTCATACAGTATAGTTATATAATAAGTCAGGCTTGGTTTATCACCAGCATTCTCAAAACCAGACCTAGGGAGAAAAACTAGGTCTGGTGACACATGCATGTTTTCTAATATAGCAACTGTTTAGCCAACCCTGATTATCACAAGCAAGAATATTCACAGAATGATTCTTGATATACAATAATATTAGAATGAATTATTATAACTATGCTGAGTGAAAGAATCTAAACAAGTAAAAGTCCATTAGATGTGTTTTTTTCCATGAAGAGCTCACCTTGACCTGTATGTTGTTTCTGAGGTTAAGTCCAGAGTCAGTGTGATCAAGAGGTAGTGCTTCCTTCTTTTGCTCATCCCACACCCAAGGAATTGAGGCACAATCTTGGGTGTGGTCCTGGAGGATATCCCTTTTTGACGGATGAGGCTGATTCGAAGCAAGGCTTGGCAAACTTAGAGGACCACAATGTGTTCCTATTTTTTTTTTTTTTACCAATAAATAAATTTCTAGAATGGGTATTTCTTTCAGAGTGAATGTTCATTTTCCCAGCCCCAGCTTTAGAGTTATGATAAAAGATCTTGGCTGAATTCATTTGAGCAAAGTTGGGAACAGTTTAAAGCTCAGAATTTCCTCACAAACAGTAGGCATTGTGGTGTAGGAAATTGGAAGAAGAATGGTGGACCTAGTGAAGACACAGTCTAGAATGAAGACCAGATGGTCTACAAGTGAGAAATGGAGAATAAGACAGCTTAGGGGAGACCTCTTATGTTAGGAAAAAATACCAAACACTGACCTAATAACTAACCCTCAGAAGTGTCTAAAATTTGATTAGATTGTATTGCAGAAATATTTAGACCTCATGGTATAGTTGTAACAATTAGAGCAAATGGCCAGCAAGAAAGTTTGTGCAGACTGAAAGTGCCTGCAGTTTCCCAGAAAGGAAGAGGAAACACAGCTCCTCTCCTATCCTATTCAGGTGCAGACATGGATCCTCAGGTGTCCTACTATTCAGTCATCACCAGCCAAAAATGCCTGCAGTTACCTGGAGAGGTGGCTGCTTGTCCCACCAGTTTCCTCCTTGTTGGAGGTAGGGCCTAAGCCTAGGCTAGGGCTGCAGTCCAATCTGTGTGGGAAAATAAGTGAGCCCCTACTGTCACTGTGATTTTCAATCAAAGCTGATTCCCCTTATTCCAGGGGCACAGTTAAAATGGTGGCTACTGGCCTCTTTCCATCTTGGACAGGATCAAACTTTAGCATTTTAGGATTATACTTTAGCCAGCCAAATTTACTAATCAGTAGTGGAAAATGGTGGCCAACTCTCTCTTTCTCCCCCATTTTTGGGAAATCGAGTTTCCAACTCCAGCCATGGAATAGCTCAGAAGGAGGCTTGTGTTGCCAGTGGAGGATGGGCACCAGCCTCCAGGACATGGAATGCTCTACTCATCGAACCTCATTGTAGATGGGCAGTCTCCTTCTTCCATTCTTTCAAGGATGTTGCAGGATGCTCTTCTGGTCTCCTGGGCCCCCCAAACTTGTGCTTTGGATAGCTCTGTTTGATTACTAGCAGACTCTTGGAGCTCCTTACTCACCTGCCATCTGACCCCTCCCCTTGTTTATTTATTTTTAAACCTGATTTCTTTTCACAGTAATGTGGCTTGAATATAAATTGCCTAGATGTATTTTTTTTTGTTTACATTGCTTTGTTTTCTTTTTTATTCTTCTGTTATTTTTGATTGCTATTTTTTCTGTATTTTCTTCATTGAGCATCTTGGAACTGAGGGGTTTAGATTCGGAAATTATTTTTTAACAATTCTTGGCTATTTTTAAATCTTCCCTTCTCTCTTTCCTTTAATTCTAGTATTCCAATTAAAGATATTTTGCATCATTTGAGATCATCCCACAATTCTTGGAGAATGTAGTGTTTTCATTCTTTTTTCAATTTTCATTTTAGTTTTGGTTGTTTCTATTGACCTAACTTCTGATTCATTAATTCTTTCCTCAACATTTTCCATTTTATTGATGATCTCATCAAAAAATTCTTCATTTATGCTACAGAATTATTATTACTATTCATCTATTTTAGGTGTTCCTATTTAAATCTCCATCTTACATTATCCACCTACTATTTCACATTGTGTACTTGTTCCATTTGTGCCTTTTACATATAAAACATCATTTTTCAATGCTTGTATGACAATTCCAAAATGTGAATTACTTCTGAGTGCAGTTCTAATGCTTGCTTTTTTCTTTTCATTCTGTTTTCTGTCCTTGCCTTATGTGTCATATTATGTTTTATTGAAATCTTAATATGAGGTATTGGTTAAGAGGAACTGAGGTAAATACCCTTTTGCCTGAGAATTTGATTATCTGTAAGGAAGTGGACTATATACTATGTATGTTATATTATAAGCATCAGAGACTTAAAATTCTTCTATTGGCCTTGTATAACCTCTACTTTTGACTATGTGTTTCCTTAAGTTGTCTTCCTCCTCTGAGAGCCTGTGTCTTGCAGGTCATTCAGCCATAGTCCACTTTTACTAGTGGACTGTGATTAGTGCATTCCACTGTAGGTTTGGGTGTGAGGTGTTCAGGAGAGAGTGTTTTATACAGTCTAACAATTAATTCTCAATTTTTAGTGACTCTTTGCCTTGGGACTGTGGCCTGCAAAAGCGTTTTCTAGTTGTATATATTTATATATATTATATATTGTATGTATATTGTATATATTTATATATATTATATATTGCATATATTTATATATATTATATATGTATATATAATGTATATATTTATATATATTATATATTGTATATGTATTTATATATATTGTATATATTTCCCCCTTCCTTTCCTAACTGTGGAATCCCCAGTCTATTTCCTTGAAGGTCTTACAATTTTTAAATAAAAATCACTATAAAATTTATTTTTAGATAACTTTTAGATTATGGAAAATTTATATCAAAAGTATAAGTTTTACCTCTTTTAAACCTGTCCTTAATATAGGAGATATAGGAAGTGGTGAGGACCTCTGGAGGAAGGAAGGATTTCCTCCCCAATTTGGAACATGTCTTTGGAAAAACTCTTGCCCTGGACAGTTGGCTTTATTAATAAGAAAGGCCTGAGTGTATTTCACAACAATTGCTCTTCTCCTCCATATTCCAGAGCACCAAATGAACCTTCTAGATCCTCACCTTGAATATCTTGTGAGGTTCTGTAGAGAAATTCTGCAAAGTTTTGTGACCTCAAGTCTGTGGAATTTCTCACCCATGTTTGTACACAGTCAGCATCCAACCTGTCAGCAAAATACATCAAAGTGATATTACCAGTTTATGGCTCTGGGGCTTCTATGTGAGCTAAACAGACCTTAACTATTTCTCTGGATGAAACTTTCCCCAAGTCAATTTAATGGATTACCTGTTGATGTTGGCTAACTGTTGGGACCAAGGAAATAATTTTATTTTATTTTTTTAAATATATCCAGATCTTTTGTTTTTATTGATGGACATTGGACATGTTCATCTGACTTGTAAATTTGCATTTGGAAATATGACGCAACTATTTCAGTATTTGAACCATAGTAAATGTTTAGGTGACCAAAACAACAGGCACATAATATTATATATATACATATATTTCTCAAAATAGATCTATTTCATCTTCTGCAAATGCACTGCTGATTCTTTTATAATTCCAATATCTTGATATTGTTCTCTTCAAAAACTATATCTGGTTTCTTTGTTTAAAAATATTTCTATCACACAATCTATGCAATTTCAGTAATTCTCCTGTGCACAATAAGCATGTTTTATGCACTGTTATAAATATTTTCTAAATACAAAACAGAAGGATGTGAAATAAATATTTTACATTTATGTTTCTTAAATTATTGATAGCTATTCCCAAGTCATGTCATTGTCTCTGTCAATAAATTGAAAATATCAGTTATCTTTCAGCTGTAATAAAATAATCCATGAATAATCTTTCTTAATCTAGCCATTCAGCATTCAGTTTTCTCTTAATTTATCACTTAGGATAGTTTTTCAGGATAGCTTTTACACTCCCATTAATCTCACAGTTAACTTTCCCATAATTGATCAATCATCTCCAAGTTATCTCTCAAATGTCTCACAAATTACCCTATCAGCTACATTCCCTAAAGATACCTCTCATTTGGCCTCCTTCACAAATATGTCTTAATATTACCTCAGCTTTCTATCACTGCTAAATACCTCACTCCCTCAGTATTTTTCCTTTTTCACTGAATCCTTTTCTGAGGTGATTATATCAACTCTCTTTCTCTCCCTCTCTGTCTCTGTCTATATAATAGACTCAGTAATCAAATCCTCTGATATTATTCCTTACTTTTGTACACTTCTAACCACTTTCCCTTTGATTTCTTATTCTATTCAGTGTTAAATTCTTAAAATTTCCAGGGTATAACTGGATTGTACAAATCAGACATTATTAAGCTGTTTCTTACTTTTATCCCTGTGTTTTCTTCTATACTAATGCAAAAACAATTTTCTGTACTTTGATTTCACACCAGAAGATTAAGAAGATACACAGACTATTACAGTCCGGGATTTCCATCTAATCAATGTACAAACTAAGTAATCCCCTGCCACAAGAATGGACACTTCATTTGTTATTCCCATGTCCCATAGACTGTGTAATGTTTAAGGAAATTTAGATGCTAGAGAAAATCATCCTGGCTTTTTAGTTGCTTAGTGACGAGGAAACCAGTGTTGGAATTTTTCAATGCATGAGCATTGTGATAATACTCAACTGAGTGAAAATTCTTTCCAAGTGAATTGATATGCAATGATCTACTACATATGGGTCTGTGATTCTCTCTTGCCTGTTATATTTGTTTAAAATTTTGAATTTAGAAGGTTGATGTCTTGTAGAAATGGTTAAATAGTTGAAATGGTCAGATATTTAGCCAAATAATATTGATTAACATGTAATTCTTACATATTTTGATTGTGTAGTATATGCACATCGAGAAAATTTCAACTTTCCTTGGACCTCATGTGTCTGTTGCTCAAATGCTGCACTCTACATGGATTCTGTCTACTCACAAAAACATCACATCCTCTCAAAGAATGCTGTTGCTGTCCAGGGCACAGTCAGTGCATCTATCCATTGAATAATGATATCTGTTAGAATCTTATTTAAAGGATGAATGTAGATTAATAAATTTAAGGTAAAATTATGGAAATGCTGTATCATGAAACTATACAACAATGAAAGATGAACTGGTTTTATTAGCTATTAGAGAGATCAGACATCATTAAAATGACTATTATGAGAAATAAAGAGGCATATTTCATAGTGATAAATGGGTCAATTACTCAAGAAGAAGAAAACAATGCCAATGGAATACAACTCCAATAATTGTTTACAGGAAATAAAACAATTGACAGCTCTACAAGAAGGAGAGACATTTACAATTATAGTGAGAAATTCCATTTTCCCAATAATCAATAGATTAAACAAAAATAAATAATAATATAAAAGTATTGATCAAATTTTTCAACAGACTTGATTGCTTTGGCATTTTGGAAATTAATGAATTCCACCCAAATTATAACAATCCAAGGCTATTTATTGAGGCATTGTCAACTGTAGCCAACTAATATCACTTGCAAGTGTTTCTTCTAGCTATTGGTTTAAATTTAAATCATTTATCATACCTATTTGCTTAATTAGTATTTGCTGTACTATTAACTGTTTAAAGGCATTGATATAAGATTTAAAATAAGCATTTTTATATCATCTCATTCTACCTTAAATATGCTAAATTTCTTCATGTGTGTGAAAGGACACAAAGTGTATTTCCAAATCTTCCCTATCTTCCCTTGCATACTTGTTTTTTTCCAATGTAATTTTATTTATTATAAGCTTGCAATAACTGATTAAATCTATTACTTTAAGTGGTTAACTTGTAAAGCAATTAAAATGATAAAATATTAAATTTCACTTCTATTTAAGTTTTGCTCTGTTTATATATCTTCAAATTTCTGACATACAAAATATTCAGTCTTCCGGAAAAATACCTTTAAGCATTTATCAAAGTGTGGGTATGCTGGAAAAGATTCTTCTATTTTCTGCCTACCTGAAAAATTCTAATTTAATTGCTGTTTTCACTGGATTCAGAAATCTGAGTTGTTTTACTTTATCTTTCCTCACTAAAATTTTCATTCCATCTTGCTTCCATGGTTTTGATGACCAATCTGTTGTAATTAACTTTCTTATTTCTCTGTTAGAAGTGCATCATCCAAAGCTTTATTAAACTATGTGATATTGATCCACTGGTATAGGATATTCTACTCTCTTTTCCCAAGTTTCAGTTTTTAATTAATTTCTCAACTTAGATATTATATATTGACCTAAGTTCAATGATTTTTATTCATTTATCTTGACATATGTATTAAATCTCCTGAGGATGACATTATTCATTACTGCTCCTGTGTTACATTTTTGTATTTCTTGTGTTCATATTTAATGCATTTTAATAATTGCCATTTTTCTGTTAAAGTTGCCTATCCAATCTGGCCATCTGTCTATCTTTTCCCTTTTTCAGATTTTAACATATCAATCATAGTTAAATTTACTTCTTTGTTTATAATTTAGTTCCAATATTTGCATCAAATATTAAACTCATTCTATCATATTATCTATGTGGATTGCTCTCTTGCTTTTATATTTGTTGAAAGCAAGCAATTTTGGAAAATTCAATATTGTATTATTTAATTTTTCTTTATTATTTATCCATATCATAATTCCTTTTTTTTCTTTCTGCTCATATGACCTCACCCTAACTTTCTGCTCTGCCTTTTCTGTGGGTGTTTGTGCGAGTCTAGCCATGCTTGATTTGGAGTTGATTGTTGCCATGTATATGTGAGTTTGAATATTTTGCTGCTCTGACATGAACAATATTAGTTACCTCTGGTGAAACCTAGTCTTGCGCACCTGCTTGGAATGTGATCTGTTACCTGTGCTCCAAGTTGAATGCTGCCCTCATTTTCCCTAATTGTGCAGTGTGGTGGAGAAGGTTGGACTAAAGGGGCAGCACTCTCTCATCTCCTGACAGAGCCTTATCCTCAACCTTGCCTTGTGAAGCTAAGCCTGGGATGTGGCTCTCTTTGGGTCCCTTTCCCTTTTCCACAGAGGCAGATCTAGAGCTACAATGAATTACTGCCCTGAGCATAGAGTGTTGTTTTCCCCATCTCTTCCCTCAGACAGCTGTAATGGTTTTCTTCCACCAGAGTCCTCTGCTACTTGTTTTTGTGCCCTTCCTGAGAAACAAACATTTTTTCCTCTGGGAAGATAGAGTAGGTGGTAAGAGAGTTTGGGGTAGAATCCACTCCATTTCCAGTTTCTATAGGATTTACTTTGGCACATAGGGAACAGCTTGTGATGGATGTTAATACACTATCTTTGCAAATGGACAGTCTGAGAGGTGAGGACATGGCTATATATTACTGTCTGAGGAACACAGTCAGGGGAAGGCATTGTGAGCCCAGACTGAAATCCTCCATGCAGAGCAGCTTCCTGGAGGTGCTCAGGACCTCACAGCTCAGGATCATTTTCAGATAAAGGCATGGTAGGCTGTGTTTTTCATAGGGAGTTTCCAAAAAGTCTGCATTTCCCTACCTCTCTCTCAGTGAAGAGTTGTTAGACCAGTGATCATTGTCCATGAGGATGTATGGGGAGCCCAGTAGCAGAGAGCAGAGTAAGCATCTTTGATTCCAATGGGCTCTGATGGAACCAAAGGAGCCTGGCAAGGGACTGCAGATGCTGATCTGCTACAACAGCCATACTGATCACAACTGTAGCTGAGCCATCCATGGCCAGGATGCCCAACAAGGACAAGCCCAGCTGCCACTTACACCCAACCACCTGAATGTCCAGGACCAGTGTTACCCACAGTGTAGAAGTGAGAAGGAGCCCAGGGCCTCAGCTTCCTGCAGGGCCAGCAGGACTGACCCTGGGGATCTCAGGAGCATTGAGCCAGGGCCGGGTTCAGGAGCAGATGCACAGGCAGGTGCAGGAGTCACTCAGGACCATGGAGTCCAGGGGCCAGGACCAGAGACAGGTGAGGAGAGACTTAGGACCACCATGCACCAGGGCCGGTTTGAGAGGCAGTTGCATTGGAAGGATAAGGGAGTTTCACTGAAGCATCTGGGCTTTCTTTTCATGGCTTCTCTGATCAGCTTTATGGGAAGGCTCAGGTAGGCCTGGTCTTGCCTCTGCTATGTTCCTTTCAGGATTTAAGTTCAGTGGAATTTCATTTCATCACCTCTATTTGGGCCATCCACTGTTAAATAGAATCTTTCAAGTTATGTGAAACAAACAGTATGCATAGCGTTCATTCACTTGAACTGATTTTACCAAATGTCAATTCCACAAAGAATTCAGAAAACAAGATGTGGAAATACGTCTTCAGTGAAAAATGCTCTTTTACCTTCAGCATACTGTCCTCACAGTGACATAATTTACACCACATGTGGATTTGGTTTTCCTCCCTGCACCTCCCTTCACAGCACTTCCACCCATGGACTCAGCCCTAACCTTGGAACATGCTGTATGACAGTCTCCTAAATCCCCTAATTCTGCAATAATAATCAGTAACTTCTGTGTCCAGGCCAAGTCCTTTTCACCTCATGTTACTACCTCACCTATTATGAACATGGCTAGGGATGAATGTCTTACCATATTTATTATTAAATCTACTACTGATATTATTGCATTGTTAGTTTGCTGTATGCTGTATTCAACTTCCCTCTACAATGTGAAGTAGAAATATATACTCAGAATTGAGTGGGTTTACATCTCTCGATACTCAGGTGAGAGACTGAGGGTGAATAGGGATGCATTTCCTCAGTTGCACAGGTGTGACAAGTTCAGGGAAGAACCAAGTAGGTGTTCCTTGGGCCATTATGGTGTCCAAGGTGAGGCCACATACAGGTCTTTTCTGACTCCTATAGAGGATAATACTACTAATGGCAGCAATGAAAATTTCTAACATCACTGAAAATTTACTAAAATTACAATCATGATGTCACTAGTGAGAAATGGCATCAAGAAAATGTAAAATGTGGCACCAAAAAACCCTACCCACTTTGATATTTCAAAAATCAACTAGGATTGGGAAGTGGGAGTGGCTCAGTTGATAGAGCTCCCGTTTACCATATGGGAGGCCCTGGGTTCGCTTCCCGGGGCCTCCTTGTGAGGGCAGGCCGGCCCGCACTGCCTAGTGGACTGAGGCAGCAAGCCCTCACAACAGGAAGCGGGTGTGGCTCAACCAGTAGAGCCCTCGTTTACCATGTGTTAGGCAAATGGACACAGCAAGCGCAAGCAGCGGGGGGGGGGAGGTAAATAAATAAATAAATAAATCTTTAAAAAAAATCAACTATAATCCATTAGAGCTAACATTGTCAGGGCATATACATGCTATATATTTCATATGTGTACTTGCACACATACACATATATATAAATGCTGGGACAGTGGCACAATGACCATATTTTCAAAGCCATCTATATTCCTTGGCTGCATCTGAATCACTGATTAGATCATTCAACACATTTCCCACCTGGAAATAAAGGAAACCAAGCTTGGTGATGGGGTAACCCTGGGAGAGGACTGTGTTCTCCAAGGGCTCAAACACCATCCACCCCCCCAAGATGTCCCTGAGACAAGAATCTCTCCTCATCCCCTTTCATTTTACATACAGAGTTACCTCCCAGATGCAAATCACCACATGGGCAGACTTGAAACCATAGCACAAATTTACTTAAATTTAGGTTTCTTCTATGTTAGGAAACACATTTTCTGTTCGTCATGGGCCTCCTGCATAAGAACATGAAAGCCTTGTGTTTCATCCTTTTTCTTGTGGCAGCTTCCCGATGTGAGTTTCTCAGGGATTGAGACATGAAGGTAATGGGGATGCTGCATCTGATCACAGGACTCACTGTGGTTCTCCTTGTCCTCAGGTGTCCTGTCCCAGGTGCAGCTGAAGGAGTCAGGACCTGGCATAGGGAAACCCTCACAGACCCTGTCCCTCACCTGCACTGCCTCTGGATTCTCTTTAACCATCAATGGCCTGGACTGGATCCACAAGGCTCCAGGAAAGGGGCTGGAGTGGATTAGTGCAATATGGGGCGCTGGAAGCACAAAATATAACCCAACTCTTCAGTCCCAACTCAGAACCTCCAGGGACACCTCCAAGAAGGAAGTTTATTTAAAGCTGAGCAACCTGAGAGTTGAGGACACAGCCACATATTACTGTATGAGTGAGAGGAAGTCAGGGTGAGCCCAGACATAAATATCTCCTCAGGGCACAGCAGGGGGCTGGGCTGCTTAGGTCACTCAGGACCACCAGGGGGCACTCAGATGCCAACACATTTTTTAAAAATATGTAAATTGTTATTTGTCCCTGTCTTCTGAATATGCCTGAAACTGTGGACAAAACTTGCATTTACTATCTCTGAAATTATATCCAGCAAGTTAACTCATATTTCTGAGAATGTACTGGCTATAATAATCCCCTCCTGTCATGTATATCCCCTGTCCTCAGGGAGAAGGAACAGGAAGTGGCATAGCCCAGCCTTCTCCAAGGTACAGCATCCAAGTGCCTCCCTTTGTTTCCTCCCTATCATGTGATTTCAAGGACAATGGCTCTGCAATTTCATTAAGCCCCTTATAAATTATGACCAATTACCTACAGTGCCATCATTGTATCACAAACACTGGTTTTAATAGATATGTAAGATAAACATTAGCTCACAACATGTATTTTAATGCAAAGAACATTCCTGATATTCAAATTTAATCAGTTACTTCCCTTTGATTTTACATGTAGCAATGTATCCATCATTTATTAGCATATTCTTTTTCCCCAAAATTATAAAACCTTTTTATATATCATAATATTTAACTACTCATTATAGGTAACTGTGAGTAAAGTTATCATTAAGAACTTGTCACACCCCTAACTCCCTTCCACAACCACAGGCTTCTGAAAGCATAGCTTAACTGGCAGAACTCACAGGGATGCAGACCTACTCAGATGTGTGCTTGGGCCTCATATTCCAGCACATCCTGGGAAGCTGAGCATGACTCCTACTGCCTCCCCATACCTCGCATCTCTAACAGGGAAACAGCTTCTCATGATGCATCTTGTGCCTAAGGAATGAGTGCTCCTGTTTCTGGTTGTGGAAGCCCAGGTGCACCTATAGGTCCTGGCCATGGGCAAGCACCCCCTTCCTCATCATGTCTATCACCTGAAGTCTACCTGGCTTCTTACATGTTATAAGCTCTGTTATAAGCTTCCTGGAGAGAGGCTGGGATATGAGCAAATGAGCAGTGTTGTCAATGACATGCAGGTTGTCCCTCTCCCTTCCCCTAAAACAACATTTGGTGTTTCATATATTTCTGCCATTTCCTAGGGTAGGGAATGTTTTCCCCATTTATTTCCTCCCAAGATACACTGGTTTTTCACCAGTCTCTTCAACTGTCTATTACAAAATCCTTCTTCTCCATCAAAAAACATTTTTAAGTGCTTAAATGATGAACGCTATGGTATAAAATTTGTATCTTAATAAAATTATTTTTTTAAAAAAGAAGATTGTTTCTTGGAGAAAAGTGAAGAGGAGGGAGGCAGAAATTATAAAATAATGAGTGGAAATTTAGGAAATCACTCTTGGGGTGGTGGTGATGGTTAAATATGTGTACATGTAAGTATGTACATACCAAATGTTACACCTAAATATGTGATTTTTATTATATGTCAATTATGCCTTAATGATGCTGATACAAATAAACAAAAGGATAGATGAATAGGATGGAGAGATAGAGAGAGAAATGATGACCTGTGAAATGTCAGAGGGCACTTTAAATATATGTGAATGAACCCTGGTTGTTTCTACATTTTAGGGACACACTTAAGATGCAGCAACATCATACAATTGTCTCATTACACAAAAGAGGATGTTACAAATCTACTAAGGCATGCCCCACTCTGTCCTCTCATAGGTTCAGGGAAGCCATCAAGTCTAGTGGTGAGGAACAGGACAGACATTGTGGCTCACTAATAACAGACATAGACTTTGGGCATCATCAAAGCATTATAACTTTCTTTTTCAAATTTCACATCTGTAAAATGAAGGTAAACTGGATATTTTTTCTTTACATATGTATATATAAAATAAGGTCAAGTGTTCTAAGCGTTTAGTCCAGCACTATCAAATAATGGTAATACCTGCCTTGGGACACTACCAGGTCTCCAGCCAAAGAGGTGGCAAGGGGTCCTGCAAATACTTTCCCTCTTTTTGCTGATGTAAACTAGCCCAGCACTGACCCTCAACTCTGGGAGAATAGTCCCAGCCCAAGGATCCTCAGTTGTTCTGATTTGGTGATCAAGACTTAACACAGCTGAATCAACATGACATGAGTTCTGCCTGTGTTTTCTCACTATTTTGAAAAGTTATTTTATAGGGAACAAGAAACCTGAAGTATGTGAGTTGATATGAGTGAGAGAAATGAAGGATAAATATGGCCATTTTCCTGACCAGGATGTATGTGTTTTCAGATTTTCTGTTGAAGGAGTCCAGGTGAGAATTGTTACAGCATGGAGTTACTCTAAAACTCTCCTTGGAAGCTTCTGGATTCACCTCCAGTAGCTACAATATGAACTGGGTCTACAGGCTCCAGGGATAGGCAAGAGTGCATCTCAGACATAAGTAATGTGGTCATTGCCACACACAGTGCAGAACATTGAAGGGCCAATTCACCATCTCTGAGTGCCATGAACACTCTGTGTCTGCAGATGGATAGTCAGAGGTGAGACACAGCTGTGTATTGCTGAGGCAGACACTGTGAGGGCAGGCAGGAGGTGCCCAGACTCACTCCTACCTTGAAGGGTGTATTTGTCAGTCAAAGGGGTGCTGATGCAAAATACCAGAAATCAGTTGGTCTTTATAAAGGGTATTTATTTGTGGTAGAAGCCCAATAAAACATGTTTCTTCCCTCACGAAAGTCCAATGCCATGTGCTAGAGCAAGACAGCTGCTGAAGTTTGGCAGGTTTCAGGTTTCTTGGGGTCCTCTCTTCCTGGGGCTCCATTTTTCTCTGGGATTAGCTCCTCTGTTTCCTCCACAAGGTCAGCTGTAGACTATGAGGCTCTCTAGGCTTTGCCTCTCTCCACAGGACTAGCTGTAGACTCTCAGGCAAACAGCTCATGTCTTTTCCCAGGGGCTTCTCTCCTTCCTGATGACCAAGCTCTCTTAATTCCTGGGGCTCCAGCTCAAGACTCCAACATCAGAATTACTACAACTCTGTCCTTTGCCCTTTCTTTTTTATTTGGTTCCACACCCATCAAGGGGGGGAGCTCAAAACCCTACTGACTAGCCCAGTCAACACCCTATTCATAATTTAATCATGCCCAGATTAACAGACCAGTTTACAAGCATAATCCAATATCTATTTTGGGGATTCATAGCTATATCATACTGCCAAACTGCAACAGAGCCTGTCTGTAGGTGGTGAGAATGCAGGGTAATCAGCACCCACTGTGTACCATTCCCACTTCCAGGAACAGGGAAGAGGGAATTTAAGGGCTGGTTTCCTGTTAGGTCTAGCATTTCAACTAAATCTAGTTTTTCTTCCTGGGAACCATGGTATATTTAAGACAGTGCTTTCCACTGAAATGTCTGAAGTAGGAAAGTTTCATTGTATTTGGAGCAAACATTCTCACACTCAGACTCTCCTGGTAGCAGAAATGGCTCTGTCAGTGATTTCCAGGGTCAGATATCTGAGTTAGTTCAGTGTAGCCTGGTGAGTCTTTACCAATCAGACTCAGGAAGAGATCTCAGAGGTGTTCTTCAAGTAGGACAATCCTTTTAATTCAGGTTGGAAACAAGAGGGAAGCTATGCCAGGGTCAGTATACTATAAGCCATAATGGACATTGTGCCCAAGCTTGGCCCTGGTTCACAGTAACCCTCAGGCATCCTGTCTTTCACACAAATATGGTGATGATCTCAGAGAATAGCAGCTTGCTGCTTTATGTCCCTGCATGTGGAGGAATAGGAGGTGCATTCTCAGGGCCAGCATATTATGTAATGATTTTTTAATATTTTAGGGTTTGAAAGGGACTAAAGAGTTTATGAAGAAACAAAAAGGAGATAGTACACACCAGAGACATGAGTGTCTGCTGTGCTACAAAGTTAGAAGTGTGCCTGGGGCCCTAGGGTAGGACTTTTAAAGGACTTTCCTCCTTCCCCTCCCCATATTAAGGCAGGATCTCAGCTACTTGCTGTCCTGATTGGTTGCCTTTCTGCCTTCACCTGTTGGCTTTCAGGGAATCAATAGGGAAACCTTTTTGTTTGGAGTCATTTGGGGTTTCTTTTGAGCCTTGGAGTTTCAAATGGGACCTTGTGAGCAGGGCCTCTGGCCAGCTTTTTGGTGTTAATGATTATGGATTTGTTCTCCATCAACTGCCTTCCCTCAGGTATATACTACTTTCAATAAAAGAAAACATGGTGTATTTTAATATTTTTGATGACATACAATTAAACATGTGACTGCAAACAACTTAAATGATCACTTTCAACCCAATTGCATTATAAATTCATGCTGTTTAGGTGGGGTGGCTTGCAAATGTCTTTCTCATTAAGAATTGTTAAATGTAAGTATTGACATGTGTTCCCTTGGAATAGAGTGAGATGATCCCTTTGCCTACACTATCCCCTGCTTTCCCATCAAAATAGCAGAGATTTACCTAAGTGCACAGTGTGGGGGACACATGGGTTCTGGGAAGCTTGGGATTTGCAGAGAATACCAGCTGTTGTTAATAAAGAGATTCAGGCATTCCTCATGTTGGGAGACATTGAGGTGCCCCTGCCCTTGAGTGCTGCTTATGTTTAATGAAGGGTTCAGAATGATATTATTAAATTATGCAGCCTGAAATCACACTTTTCAGTATATGCTAAAAAATATTGAAACAGGAATTCAAACCTATATTTGTACACCAATATTAAAGCAATATTATTTGCAATAGCTAAAATGTTGGAGCAATTCATGTGTCCAAAACAGATAAATGGATAAAGAAAATTTGGTATATACACACATGAAATGTATTCATTTGTAAGGAGGACTGAAGTTTTAATGCATTCTACAGCATGCCTGAAAAATGATAAAGATATTGTGCTGAATAGGCCAAGCACAAAGAAAATATTTTATTATTTCACTTAAATGAAATGCCTAGAAAAAGCAAATTCACAGAGAGAGGAAGCAGATTAGCAGTTACCTGTCTCAGGTGCAGGGAATGGGGAGTTAGTGTTTAATGGAGACAGAGTTTCTGTTTAAGGTGATGAAATATTTAGGAAATGTTTCATAGTAATGTTAGCACAAAAGTGCAAATATAATTAATATCACTCAATTAAACATATAGAAGTATTTAAAGTGGGAAATTGTGTTGTATATATGTCATCATAATGCTTAAAAATAAAAAAGGAAGAAAGTGTTCATACTTCCTCCAGCATGGATGAACCTTGGAAACATTATACAAAGTTAATGGATCCAGTCAAGAGTGAACACAGATTTAATGATTTATTTAATATTAATGTGCAGATTAGGGAAATCTATGGAGATAGAAAGTAGATTGTTGGTTGCTTAGGGCTAGATGGAGGGAGGATGAATAGGAGAATGATAATCTACAGGTTTCTTTGTTTTTTTGTAAACTGATGAGCATATTCCAAATTTGACTCAGGTGATGGTGGCACATATATGTGAATCAAGTAGAAATAATCAAAATATGAACTTAAATGTGATATCTTTAAGGTATATGATTTATAACTCAACAAACCTATTATAAAAAGAATATCAAATATTGCCTAGAGAGAAGGGAAGGGACAAGAAGGAGGAATTAAAGAGGTATGAGAAAATCTATTTGATTTCACTATCTGTTTTGCAGTGGTGGTTGCACACATGTATAGGTATGTAAATACTTATTAAATTTTACACTTTAATGTATAAAATGATTATAAGTTAATTGTTCATCAATATTAAGCAAATTTTTATCCCCATTTTTTACATTAACATATTCACTAGTAAATATATAGACTTTTAATAAGTGTTACACTCTAGTTTAGTTCTGACAAAGGGAGGGTCTATTCTAAGTGATTCAAATTCTCTTGCTTTTCTGTTCTGTTCTCAAGGTTAATTCCAGCAGCCTGGAATCCACCTGAGCCATTTTACTGAAGTTTCTGTGAGAATGGCTCTCAGTGGGGAGTGAATGGGACAATCTCAGGGACATTGTGACTAGGACTGACATATCTGTTTCTCATTTCTCAAACTGAGAAAGGGGAAAGCAAAAAGTGAGGTATGTGTTGCATACTGAAGAATCAGCACCATTTTGGTTCACCTTGAAGGAAACTGTACCACTGAACCTTCCTTTCCTGGGATATCTTGGTTAAAAACCTGATTCCTTTCTCCAAGAATAGACTTATGATTTTTATTTCTGGGTGCTTATAACTCCCTTCACCAGAGGATTCTTGATGTGTAATTGCCATCCATTTCCCAGTGGAGGGCATTAGTGAAATCAATGTTCAGACCAAGTTCTCACCTGATATTTCTCCATAACAGGCCTTCACACTGTGGGTAGCTCTGATTAGAAAACATACCACAGCCAAGGACCTATTCTCATGGTGACCTCCTGAACCAGCCCATCTTCTGGCTGTCATCTTTCCCATCCTATATCTTCACACAGTTCCCTGTGTTTCCTCATCTCAAAGCCAATACTGTACTCCATGCTCTTTCACCATTAAGAGAATTTATTTGTAATTCTGGAAAAAACTTCTAGAATTAAGAGTTTTTTTTTTTTAAAACCTTCAATACTTTACCCAGATTCTTGTCCAATTTCTTCAAGCTTCTGGAATTCATGACCTCACGCTCCTCAAGGCAGAGACTAATATTTATCTTACAGCCTCATTGAGACTAGAGTGAGTTCCTTGCTTGCTGCATGCCTCTCTGCCCCTCTGTGTCACACACCTTGAATCTCGCAACCTTCTCTTCCAGACTTCCATGATTGTGAGATGACTTGACTTTGGGCTTCAGATATTGTCCTTAATTTGCAAAGTCTGCCATCAGAAATTGAGACTTTAGGATCCAGATCTACTACAGTTTACCTCTCCTTACTACCTCCAACACTTCTTGTAGTGCCAGTGATATCTGCCCTGTTTGTTCTAATTTAAAATTCACTTCATTATTATTATAGAACACTGGATGGCTGTAGCTGCATTCAAGTTCATTTCATGATATGATAAGACAGATGGGATTTTGAGAAGTAAGTGGATCTAATTAGATCAGTGTGTAGGTATGGGCACTGAGACTGTTGGTGGTTTCCTGCCAGAATTGCACAGGTAAGGTATCTCAGGGACAGGAGATGAAGCTGTTGAGCTGTTCCACATGCAGTCATGTTGGTCAAAAATGAGGGCTCACCCAGAAATTAACTTTGAAGGTAATATCTAACAGTTCTGAAATCCCACTGTGAATTCACATTCTACATGACTGACTACTGTGTAGTGACATCAACAAAATTGTGAAAAGGCCAGCTCCAAATGGGAGGACATTCCTGGCCTTGCCTGGAGTTCTCACAGACACTGAAAAACAAGCAGAAACTGTCATAAATCAAATTTATCATGGATTTTACTTATTTTATATATGTATATATATA
>JAQZBX010015249.1:0-37733 GCA_029593785.1 Cabassous unicinctus
AAAAAAAAAAAAATTAAAGACCAATACCTCTAATGAATATAGGTGCAAAAATCCTTAACAAAATACTTGCAAACCAATTCCAAAAGCACATTAAAAGAATTGCATGCCATGATCAAGTGTGTTTTATCACAGGTAAATCTTACAAATAGATTCCAACAACATATCAAAAGAATTATCAACCATGATTAAGTGGGATTTATTCCTGGTATGCAAGGGTGGTTCACACAAGAAAATCAATTAATGTTATACACTACATTAACAAATTGAAGGTAAAAAATGCATGATCATCTCAATTGACACAGAAAAGGCATTCAACAAGATCCAGCATCCTTTCTTGATAAACACACTTCAAAAGATAAGAATAGAAGGAAAGTTCCTCAATATGATAAAGGATATATATGAAAAACCCACAGCCAACATTGTACTCACTGAGGAAAGGTTGAAAGTTTTCCCTCTAAGACTGAGAACAAGACAAACATGCCCACTGTCACCACTGTTATTCAGTATTGTGCTAGAAGTTCTAGCTAGAGCAATTAGACAAGAAAGTAAAATAAAGGCATCCAAATAGGAAAAGAGGAAATAAATCTCTCACTAGTCACAGATGACATGATCCTGTACTTAGAAAATTCTGAAATGTCTATGACAAATCTACTACTTGAGCTAATAAATGAGTTCATCAAAGTGGTGGGATACAAGATCAACATACAAAAATCAGTAATGTTTCTGAACAGTAGTACTGAACAAATTTGAGGAGGAAATCTGGGGAAAAATTCCATTTATAATAGCGACAAAAAGACTCAAATACCTAGGAATCAATTTAACCAAAGATGTAAAGAACCTGTATTCAGAAAACCACAAAACACTGCTAAAAGAAATGGAAAAACAACAACAACAACAACAACAACAAAAAACAGCTAAACAAATGGAAAGACATTCCATATTCATGGATTGGAAGACTAAACATCATGAAGATACCAATCCTACCCAAACTGACTTATAGATTCAATGCAATACCAATCAAACTTCCAACAGACTACTTTAAAGAAACTGAAAAGGCAATTACCAAATTTATTTGGAAGGGAAAGGGCACTCTAATAGCCAAAAACATCCTAAAGAAGAAGGGCGATGTGGGAGGACTCTCCCTGCCTGACCTTGAAACATATTACAAAGCTACAGTGGTCAAAACAGCATGGTATCAGCATAAAGATAGACACATTGATCAATGGAATAGAATTGAGGGCACAGAAATAGACCCTCACCTCTATGGCCAACTGGTTTTTGACAAACCTACCAAGTCCATGTTACTGGAACAAAACAGTCTCTTCAACATATGGTGCTGGGAGAACTGGATACCCATATCCAAAAGAATGAAAGAGTACCCCTATCTCACTTCCTATACAAGAATCAACTCAAAATGGATCAAAGACCTAAATATAAAAGCCAGAACCATAAAAGTCCTAGAAGATAACATAGAGAAACATCTTCAAGATCTGGTGGTAGATGGAGGTCCCTTAAATCTTACACTCAAAGCTTAAGCAAGGGAAGAAAAAATTAGATAAATGGCACCTCCTCCAAATTAACTTTTGTACCTCAAAGGACTTTGTAAAAAGGGTGAAAAGGCAGCCAACTCAATGGGAAAAAATATTTGGAAATCACATATCTGATAAGAGTGTAATATCCATGATATATAAATAGATTCTACAACTCAACAATAAAAAGACAAAGGACCTGATTAAAAAATGGGCAAAAGACTTGAATAGACATTTGTCCAAAGGAGAAATACAAATGGTGAAAAAAACACATGAAAAAATGTTCAACATCACAAGTGATTACAGAAATGCAAATCAAAGCTACAATGAGATATAATTTCACACCTATTAGAATTGTTGCTATTAAAAAGACAGAAAACTTCAAGTGTTGGAGAGAATGTGGAGAGATAGGAACACTTATTCACTGTTGGCAGGAAAATGGTACAGCTACTGTGGAGGACTGTTTGGCAGTTCCTAAAAAAGTTGAATATAGATATGCCATGTGACCCAGTGATACCACTAGTAGGTATATACCCAGAAGAACTAAAGGCATTGACACAAACAGACATCTACACACTGATGTTCATAGCAGCATTATTTACAATTGTCAAAAGATGGAAACAACCGAGGTGTCCATCAACTGACAAATGGATAAACAAATTGTGGTGTATACATACGATGGGATATTATGCAGCTGTAAGAAGAAATGAAGTCGTGAAGCATATGACAACATGGATAATCTGGAGGACATTATGTTGAGTAAAGCAAGCCAGACTCAAAAAGACAAATACTGTATGATTGCGCTATTATGAACTAAATATATTGGGTAAACTCATGGAGTTAGTAACTAGAATATAGGTCACCAGAAAATAGAACAGAGTTAGAGAATGGAAAGCTGAGGTTTAATCTGCACAGAATTGGTAAAAGGTTGTTTGTAAATCTTTGGAAATGCATAGAAATGGTGACAGGACATCAAAGCGTTTGTAACTAACAGTACTAATATATGATAGTGTTTGAAAGGGAAAGTCTAAGGTCATGTTTATTACTAGAAGGAGAGCTAGAAAAAATGCAATTTGGGACTATGTAGCATAGCAAAACCTCATGTGAAATATGAGTATGGGTAATATTGCATATATAAGACTGTTTTTTCTTTGAAAGAGAACAAATGTATGTTAATGATACAAGATCTTAATATTAGGCAAAAATTTAAAGCAAACTATGGACAGTAGTGTATAGTAATATATTAACAATCTTCCATTATGTTCTTTTTTTTAAAAAAGGTAATACACTAAGTGAAAGAAAGTAGACAAAAGGTACTGCATATTGTTCAATCCATCTATACAAAATATAAATACAAAGTAAATTAGAGAGACAAAAACAGAGTAACAGCTATGGATGTTAGATGAGGGATAGAGAGATTGAGAGGTGATTATTAAGGGGTAGGGATTTTTGTCTGTTTTTTTGTTATTATTTTTGGAGTAATGAAAACACTCTAATATTGATTGAAGTGATAAATGCACACCTCTGTGATCATACCAAATACCACTGATTGTACACTTTCAATGGATTGTATGTTTTATGAATATATATCAATAAAATTCATTTAAAAAACAAAACAATAACAAAAAAATCACAAATCATCCTTCAAAGGATGATTGAATGTCAGTGACACTGTTCAGAAGCATCTTTCCAAGGTTCCTCAATTATTTCAACCACAGATGGCCCAATGAATCCCTGGGCTTAGGCAGCGTCTTCGGAAAAAGGCCACCACTAAAAGAATGGCGACTCTTTTACAAGAAGCCAGACTCACTTGTTGGCAAATGTTAAGTTTGTTGGGAGGGAGGTGGTTTTTTGCAGGGGGGCAGGGACGTGGAGGGTGGGTGGTGTTGGGTTTGGTGTAGAGGGCAATAATCAAAATATTTTATGGTCACAATATACAATAGATACAGTGTTCAATTTTTTCAAGACATTCCTTTTCCATTATCACATTGAATAGGCTGGATTGAACTTGGAAAATTCTGGATATTTTTTAGTTTTTGCACAGGTAAGAGAACGATCTTCAATTATAACATTAAACTATCTTTGACAGTAAGGTAAAACATTTGAGATTGGTTTAAATGCACATTATTCTCAAGGAAGATGGCCTTACTGGTAATGTTTACTAAATCAAACTCCTTTGGAAACAAGTGTTCTATACCTCTTTTTAAATAGGTGTACTATATATGTTGAATGGGAGACAATTTTCCGTGGTTCTCTCGCATTTCTGCCTACCTTGTGAGCAGAGGCACACAAGCTTTTGTTCTAGAATGTCTTTTAAAGGATGTTTGTATAGCAAACATCCAAGAAGATGTGTCCCTCTCCCAGGCAGGGGGCAGATTTGATTGGACAGATTTGCCAGCAGACCCTTTAAAGCAGGGGTTCTCAACTAGGGGTCCGTGAGCTTGCATTAAAATTCAGAAAACCATTACTCTTGTGGGGACGTGTTGGTGCGGGTGTGATATATGTATTAAATAATAGACAGTATAGTGTGGACTTAGTAAGGGGTCTGTGGTTTTCACCTGAATGGCAAAAGTCTCCGTGGAACAAAAAAAGGTTAAGCCCTGCTTTAAAGGATTAGGTTTCCCTAAGCTTGTGGTTGCTCAGCTGTAATACAAACCATGTGTCAGCATGTGCAGCACCCACGGTGGAACTCGGGGGGGAAAAGGAGAGCAGATATGAACATGAAGTTCACGCACCTGCCGTGCCTCTGACCTGACACCAGGGCAGGTTGTTAGCTTGCATGTGAATACAAATCTCAGACCCTTCACAATTCTTGACACCAACCATCCCAAAATTTAAATTTTGTATGATAAAAGGATTTCTGTACCATACCTGACTGCCCATCTCTCTCAAGCAAATAATCTGATACAATTCTAGTACAGACGAATAAATATGGATTGTCTTCTGGAGTTTGTTACAAAGGGTCTTAATGTTCTCAGCCAAAATTCTAGAGGTAAATTTAATGTCTTAAAGGACACATGTAAGAAAGAAAAAGGTTAGAAAAGAATGCAAAAGATTAAAGGAGGCAGTAAACCTAGAAGGTAGAGACAATTACAAAGCATTTCTTTAATCTTTGTTCTCAATCCCACAAAAGGGCCCCTAGTAAACTTCATAGGTATTGTACCTTCAAGCTAAACCATTCTTTCGCTGAAGTATAGCCTTGTCACCCTCTAGTGGAACCAGGATGGAAACAGAAAAATAGTTTTAAGTTGCTTTTTATGGAAACTGCTGACATCTATGTGGTGCCCATTGCTGCCATTGAGATTTTAAAGTGTAAACCTCAGATATTCAGAAAGGTCAGAGGAACACAACTCCCAGGGTAGACCTCTCCTGACAGTCTAATGCTGAACAGCACAGGGCAGGGTTTCCTTTATGAGTGCTGACAAGAGAGTGGACCTTGAATTTAAAGCAGCCACTGACTGCTGGGACCACTAACGGAGCTGGAACCTTTGCTCCAAGCCCCAGTAAGCCCCTCTAACACCCGCACCTGCCCCCACTTCCATTTCATGGACAACAGCTGCTTTGAAGCCTCACCTCGTTTATTAACCCCCCCACCAAACCTACGCATAGCTTCATCTCAAAAAGTATCCCTTGGTTCCTGGGATGTCACCCTATCAATACCATAACACAGTGGTGTCCAAATGTTTTTAATCACACACCCAAATCAGAAAGAATATATATAATGCACCAATAATGTATTTATTTATAAATTATATAAGTGTACAAGTGTACAATATTATGTACATTATAAAACACACAAAAATAGAAATTTAAAAGGATGAGATTAAATACAAATAATCATTTTAACATTTTCCCCATGTATTAATCATTTGCAAACCCCCAAGATATATACCCCCACCTGAAACCACAGCCTCAAAGCATGCCAATGATTGCTCTATTTGGATTTTCAGCTCAGGTTACCAAAAAATGCACAAGGTAACAGTTTTTGTTTGTGTTTTTTTTTTAGTTTTGCAAACTAGCCCTGACATCCAGTTTAAATGTGTGAAGATGCTCGATGCTGACTTCTTGAGACATACTTGGACTAATCACTACACAGCTGGTAAAATGTCATGTTATGGTTCACTGAGAGTTGTTTTAATTTAAGGCAGACTAATAGCAGATTTCATGGAGTCAGAATATTTGGGAAAGGAATGCTTTAAAGAAACATTCAAAAACAAAGGATGAGAGTTTGCCTATTAAAAAAAAAAAAAAAAAAAAAGCTAACACATTAAATAGTAGCACCTACAGTAGACTGGAGGGAAAAAAAGGCATTCCAAACATCAGCCATTAGCCAAGGCAAATGGATTAAAATGGATTGCACACATCCGCCTGCATTAATACCACAGTGAGACAGTGAGTCCTTAAGAACCCTTTTATTTTTATAGCCCGGTATGCAATCACAGACACAGCACACAGAAAGTCAGTTGATGAATGAGGAACAACCCCTCAAATAATATAAAAGGTGCTCAATTTGCTGAATTACATTTGAAATAATTTTTACTAAAGAAAACTCTAGTATCTGGTTTTGATTGGCTGAAACAAGTACTGGATAAATGCTGTGGTCAAGAATAATGTAATATGCTCAGAGAACCTCATTACATTCCTCAAACACTCCTCCCCCTGCCCATTTCCACATCAGCTGACTGGCACCCACCCCCCCTTCTTCCCCAGGACCCAAGCTTTCCATCATACTACAGCCTCTGCAGCCGACAGGGCTTGCCCTCCTCTACTCCTCAGTGCAGGCTGGGAGCAGAGCAGGGTGTGAGGTATTGTTCTATACAGAGAACCCTATTCAATGGGCTTTTTTTTTTTTTTCTTTTTGAAAGATTCACAAAATTACATTTTTCTAAAGAAAGAACATGGACATCTGAATATGCATATGGAAAACAGCTTGGAGCCTCAATCATCAAGTTTTATAATGCTAACATTAAAACTCCTACACTTTCAATTGTGGTAACTAAGTCGCCTCATGAAAGGCTATTTTTTTAAATAGGCACTTCACCAATTTAATGAGATAAAAATATTACACAAATTAAGTAACTTAATTTCATAAATAACCAGTTTCACTTTGTATATACACACTGAATGTTTTCAACCATATGCTCATCTATTCTGTAGACAAAATTTCACTTTCATGATGGAAACAAAACTGAAACTTCCTCAATAAGAGTTCCCAGACAAAGAAAGAAGGGATGCAGAGTTCAGCAACTTACAGGAGAGGTGAGAGCCATAAACTGAAGGCTCAGTCCTTTCACTATTGCAAAAGAGGTAACCTAAAGAATTCATTTGAGGAAAACTTATTTGAGAAGTAAACACACATCACACAAAGGGAAAATGAAAAGAGGATTGGTTTCATTTCGTAATGTCAAGGTGATGCTGTTTTTTAAGCACTGTGGTGAGTTACTAGGTTGTGAAATCATCCTCTCCAGAGTGTTAAAAACAAAAAGCAGCCAACAGTTTGCATCAACATTTTTAAAGTCTCTTTAAAATGAAATACCTACTGAGAAAATACTTTTCTTGAAAAGTATCTTTCAAGAAAACTAGGAAATGTGCACAGTTACTACATAGTTTTATTTTTAGGTAAAATTTGTGTTTTCTATGACCTCTCGATTCACTGGATGCAAGGAGGCTAGCTAACTTTCTTCCACCATACGTATGTGACCAGCAATTGACGAGATGTACACTGGAGCTTCACAGCAAAAACTGGACTCTAAAATTAAACCCACCCTTTATTTGTAAAATTAAGCAAATGAAACAAATCCTCAGTGGCACAGCCTCCTGTCTGCCAAAGTAAGTTCTCACTAGAGCTTTAAAAAGAATAACAGGTGATCAAGGTTCCAATGAAAGAACCACTTTGACCATGTGATAGGAAACACTAGATCCTAAATTTAGAACTGAAAAAAAAAAACATTCATGTTTCGGTAATTTTTAAATTTTATTTCCAACTGGCGCAGTAACAAAATACCAATGGTAATTGTGCACATAAAGTGGCAACCTTTTAAGTAAACAAGGTCACAAATTAGTATTTCAACAGTACTTTGGCCTATGGCGATTTTGATAGGAGAGGATTATCACAGTCTAAAATATTACAGATTTATGCTTCCTCGATATCTAGTAATAAAAATATTTATCTTACACCTCAATAATTCTTCATGTACACAATTCTACTCTTTATAAGCACTATCTTCTGGGTTGCACTGTGTTGAGGGAAAATCTTTTCTACTCGTGGGTTTTTCTATAGTATACAGCAATAGCAGTCACATCAGCAGTAATGTACAATGTTATTAAATTTTGAGTTGAAAAATGAAAGAATGGATTATGCTATTTATATCCTTTCTCTGGGCGTAAAAAGACACACACTGTTAACAAACGTAAAACAAGTCAAACTTCTATTTTATTGACAGGACTCCAAAGTGAATACAAAAAGTGCTTCCTTTGCATGTTTTTGATAGTCAGGTAGATTAAAAGCTAAGAATGTATTTCAGCTTTTATAGAGAACCTTTAAAAAAAAGGTTTAATAGTGTAAGTCAACAACATGAGAGAACATATGGTCCCACAATCATTTTTAAACCTATAGCCCATCAAAAGAATTAACTCCTGCATTGATCTGCTGAAAGAGAGGCTTCAAAATGGTTTAAGCCATTAGAAGCCATTTTTATAATCCGTGTGATAAGCCTGGGCAATTAAGAAAAGGAAAACCCAAAAATATAGCCCTCTATATTATGCGGAATGTGACAGAATGTGAACTTATGACCAAGACAGGTAAAAATAAAAAGTTTAAAATTTAAAACTATGAATGGAACTGTTATATTCTCATATCACTGCAAAATGTCAATAAATGAATAACAGAGCTTACCAAGAGATTTAAAACTTGAGCAGATGTTACTTAAAACAAATTTGTGGTATTTATCATATTTTAATGTTGGCTAAAACTAAAGTTGAACAAAGAAAAGTTGCTCATTTATAGACTGTTTTTCATGTACCTTTACTTTTACTGGGACCATAAACTGATCAGGAATACATAGCCCACACTTCCAGACAGTTGTAATAACAGAGGATTTATTATCATTAGCAAATGAAATAAATGCACCACCCCATACTTGAAAGACTTTTACAAGCCTTAAGTATTTTTCAGGCTGTACCAAGACACTGCCACTGCCTATTTAAATTATACACCCATTTCTAGTAAAGAAACTAACACCGTCCTTAACATTAGCTCAGTACTGTCTCTGGTTTATTTTACACTTCCAAAACAGCAAAAATTTGCAAATATGTGCAAATACTGTGGTCCATTCATAGTACTGCTTAGTCATCATCTTCCTCTTCCTCCTCTTCTTCCTCAAAACTATCTTCAAAGCCCTCACTGTCTTCCTGGTCTTCATCCCCTTCTATTGCTGTATCCCACTGTGGGTGATTTTCTGGCACAGGCTTAGCCTCATGAACTTCCAACTATAAAGAAAGATTAAATGTAGATATCAGAAATTTGGGGAGGAATAATGGAAGAAATAGCTGGTAAAGAAAAGGTTTTCTTTGACCACAGCAATTATAAAGAAATAGATTTTATGGATGCAACTCTAAATTTAACACATTCATTTAGAAAAGACACCTCACCGCAGAAATAAGAGAGGTAAATCTACTAACATGTATAGTTAAATTTCTAATATAGTTTCATATTTTGAATTTATAGAAGTTATACTATTTATGAACATATATTCTATGGCACAAAAGCATTACTGTGATGTCTGAGGAGGAACACTGTAATGTCTTAATAGAAGTCTTCTGCTAAAGGAAAAAAATACCAAGTGTGACTTTCAAAGAGGCAGCCTCCAGACTCACGAGGTAAAACTGTATAGTCAATGGACAGAAAAGTGGTATCCTCATGGAAATAAAGAGGTTCGCTTTTAATGGCTTCCTTTACTCTGGGGCTCCAGCACATGGTGCAAAAGTACTCCACAGCATATTAGAATACCTTTTATAAAAAGCTCAAGTGAAATGTTAAACATTGATGGCACTGTACTTAAAATGACACTTATAGAAAGTATATGCTCTCAGACAACAAAAAACAAGTTAGTTTCAGAAATTAATATAGTTCAATAGAATCTGTGAGAAAAGTACAGTGCTTTTCTAAAGAAAATAGAATCCATTTGCTGAGGTCCTATAAAATTACAGCATATTACAGCACATTAAAATGTATGATTTAAGTAATTTACATAAGGTTCTAAATTGTTATATTCAAACTCTAACTTAGTTTAAATTTATTATTAAAATAGTAGTCCATCAAGCATATATAAAGTATGAAAAGACCTCTTTTTCTTTCTCCTATTACTCTACATTTCAAGGCTAGAGATGCCTTCCTAGTATATTTAGCACTTACTCACATAAACAACCATATTTATTGATTACCTTCAATGGTTTAATCTGATCCAAACCCATATAGGAGTCTGATCTCAGAAACACTGTATACTGATAATTTCCAGGTTTGCCTGGTGCAGGAAACTTCAGTTCTACCTGGAAGATAAAATTAGCACTTGAGATCTGTGTTTTAAGAAAAGGCGGAAACAACAGCTCACTCCTAAACTTCCTAGACCAGATTATTTTAATAGCTAGTGTCTTAAAAGGTCAAGAAGATATTTGATTTCCCATCAAATCATACATTTCAAATACAAAAAGTAATAAACTCTTAAAAGTTTCCTCTTGATATAACCCCACTAGGAAAAAGATAAAAATTATTTTAAATGGCATTTGAATAGTCTGATGATCTGTCTCCAGTCAACAAAATTTAGAATTTCTAACAAAGTTAACATATTAAAATATTATTACAGAAAAAAAAAAAAAAAAAAAGGCGAGAGGAAATCACAAGAATTAAAAAATAAAAATCTCATAGTTTGTCCTTTCTTATTATGAAACAAAACCTAGAGGCCATAAAAGATTACTAAATCATACTACATAAAAATAAATAAGTAGACACAAACCTAAGTATTTATATTTGTATTTCTGCCTGGTAAAAACAACCATAATGTTAGTAAATAAACTGGAGAGAAATACTTGCAATGAAATCACAAAGGGCTGATTTCTTAACAAAAAAAATTCCTAAAGCCAATTTAAAAGACCAATAACCCAACAAAAATCAGTGGTCATGAATCTGAATGGATTAAACTCCCCAATCAAAAGATACAGGCTGACAGAATGGATTAAAAAAAATGAGCCATCCATATGCTGCTTACAAGAAACTCATCTTAAACCCAGGGATACAAACCGGCTGAAAGTGAAAGGCTGGAAAAAGATACTCCATGCAAATAGTAATCAAAAAAGAGCAGGGGTAGCTATACTAATAATGGATAAAACATATAGATGGCTCATGTTTTATAATCCATTTTTTCAGCCTGTATCTTTTGATTGGGGAGTTTAATCCATTTACATTCATTGATATTACGGTGAATGCGTTATTTACTTCCACCATTTTATTCTTTGGTTTTCATATGTCATATCTTATTTTTTGTCTGTCTTTTTACTCTTTTGGTTATCCTTTCTGCTATTCTTGCCTTCTACGCTTTCCTCTAAGCCTCTCCTGTCTTTTTCTTTCAGGCTTTAAGGTTCCCTTTAATACTTCCTGCAAAGATAGATTCTTTTTTACGAACTCTCTTTTGTGAATATTTTAAACTCACCTTCATATTTGAAGGGCAATTTTGCCAGATAAAGAATTCTTGGCTGGCAATCTTTCTCTTTCAGTATCCTAATTATATCATAGCACTGTCTTCTTGCCTTTGTGGTCTTTGACAAGAAATCCACACTAAGTATTACTGGGCATTCCCTATATGTGATGGTTTGCTTCTCCCTTGCTGCTCTCAGAATTTTCTCTTTATCTTGGATATTTGTCATTCTGAGTAGTATGTGTCTTGGAGTAGATCTATTTGAATTTATTCTAATTGGGTTACACTGCGCTTCTCAGACATGTAAATTCATTTCTTTCATGAGAGTTGGGAAATTTTCAGTCATTATTTCCTCAAAATACTCTTTCTAACCCTTTTCCCTTTTCTTCTCCTTCTGAACTCCCATGACATGTATGTTGTTGCGCTTCATGTTATCATTCAATCCCGAGCCCCTGCTCAATTTTTTCAATTCTTTTCTCTCTGTTCTACTCTCTCTTCAGTTTCAGCTGTTCTATCTTCTGTATCACTTATTCTTTCTTCTATCATTTCAAGTCTGCTGTTATATGCCTGTGGAAGTTTGAGATTATTTATGAACCCCCAAAAAAGATAAGGATTATGTTTGTAAACTGGTCTGTTCCTCTGGGCGGGATACCCTTTGATTTTATTAAATTCAAAGGTTTTAGGTTTAATTGATTAAATCAACATGAGAGCTTTGATTCAGCCGAGTCATTAGGGTGATAGGGTTGAGTCCCTGCCCCCTGGGTGGGCTATATAAATGGACACTCACACAGAAGAAGAGACACAGGAATAGAGAGAGCTCCACAGACACAGCAGAGGAGAGAACTTTGATCCTGGCGCTCTGGAAAGAGCTGAGCCATTCACCTGATAGTTTGCAGCTGAAGAGACCAGAGCCCTAAGCAGCTGAGAAGGCCCAGAAAGAAATGAGCCCTCCAGCCTACAGCAGAGATTGGAAGAAGCTGGGCCCACAAAGCCTTAAGAGGAAGAGGAAGGCTGAACCCTCGCAGAGATCAGCAACCATCTTGCTCCACCACATGGCAAGAGACCTTGGTGAGGAAGTACCTCTTATGATACCTTGAGTTGGACTCTTTAGGGCCTTGTAACTGTAAGCTTTTACCCCAAATAAATACCCTTTATAAAAGCCAACAGATTTCTGGTACTTTTGCATCAGTACCCCTTTGGCTGATTAATACAATGCCTCTAATGTGTTTTTTATCTCAATTATTTTGTCTTTCATTCCCATGAACTCTGTTATTTTTCTATTCAGGTTTTCAAATTCTTCTTTGTGCTTGCTCAGTGTGTTCCTGGTGTCCTTTATCTCTTTGGCCATACTGTCTTTCAACTCATTAATTTGATATTGGAAATCTGTATGAATCTCATTGATTAGTTGTCTCAAATCCTGGTTCATTTGGGGCTTTAATATATTCCTTTGCTTGGGCCATTTCTTCCATTTTCTTAGCATGGCTTGTAATTTTTTGCTGATTATGATGGTGAGTTTACTTTCACTTACTCAATTTCACTTTCGTAGGATTTAGTGGCGAGAGGCTACGTGTTACTGCTGTTCTTTGATTCTTGGTCCAACCTGTTCTAGGTCTTTAAGATTGTCCCTGTTGCTCAAATTTGAGCCATGGACCCAGTAATGAGTTGCAGACCCACTTCCAAGGGCCTTGGGGAAGGAGGCTGTAAAGGCTGGAAAAAGCCCCTCTTAATTTATTTACTTTTAGTTTCCTCACATGCACTTCCTTGGTCTGCTAGCTGATGGCGCTCTTCCCAGCCTTTTCAGTTCAAAACCTGGTTTGGAGTGTGGCTGCTGCAACACTAAGCGCAACAATGTGACAGAGAATCCTGCCTTGAGGATATTCAGAGCCTTGCAATTCAAACTTTCTCAGAGGCTTTCTCTGTGTCCTCAACAACTAGTCCTAGTCAGTAGAGAGGGTGACTGAGAGAGTCAGATCTCTTTAGTCCTATGCTGGCTCCCAAGGCAAACAATGGTACGGCCCTACCTGGCCTGGAAGTGCTGTGGGACACAGCAAACCAAATGTGTTAGTCAAAAGCTAAATCAGCCTTAGGCTGTGTCCTTCTCTCTCCTGTTTCTTGGGGAGGTAGATCCCTGTGGTGCCCTCTGTCTGTAGTCGCCAGCCCAAGGCCAGAGAATTCAAAACTGTCTGCTCTTAAGGTGTGGGAAGGGCACTGGCAGCTGCAGCAATCAATAGCCTCTACTCACAGTCTTTCTGATGAGATTTTTTTTCCTGTGCCCCTCTCTCTCTTCTGGGTGGTGTCCAGCCTTACCATGGTGTCTTAAACCCTAGAACATTTTTTTCCAGGCATTTCTGCCTGTCCTGTATCTATTTTTCTGGGAGAGAAGAGGGTCACGTGTCTATCTAATCTCTAGAAATACTCTTAAATTGGCTTCAAGTGTCAAATAAACAACACTAAACTACTTTCACACATTTACCACTTGGTTATAAAGAAAAGAAAAACTTCTTGGATTACAAACTAACAACTATCTTGAAATCCAAAAGCCTTGCTCTTGTCCAGGCAGAGAGAATTTTCTTCCTAGGAAATGTAACCCATAAGAAATCATGAAGAACCAACAAAAAAAAAGCAGAACACAATTCCCAAGGAAAAAATATGTTCATCACAATGCTACATTAATGATGTATTATAATGTCACATAACTAAAAATTCCACTCTAAAATTCCAAATAACCAGTTCTTAAATTATTTTTGTTTCCTTTTTAAGAAAAAAGCATAATACTTAGCATTAATACAATGAAGAGAAAAAAATCATAAATTTTTTGCAAAGCATCATTAAATTCTGAAGGAGGGAAGGCCTATGTTCTTAGGCACCAAAAATGAAAATTCCTAAAAATAAATTAAGAACAAGTTTTTTAAAAGCTGACCAAGTTGTCTACCCTTTGACAATTCAATACTTTATACATTTCCAAAAAGTACCTACCATCAAAAGTTTTAAAAACCAGAAAAGTTATAAAATGTGTCTTGACAAATAAAGTGCAATAAACCAAATATGATAAACTGATTTTGAAAAACTGAAATACTATTGTGGGATAATTACCTCTTCTGTATCTTTTAGTGTACACACATGATATGGCATGGATATTAATGTCTGTTCCTTCCTATCTGCGATATAAAGCCACCACCATTCTTGTTTCTCCTGAAAAGAAAAAAAGAAGAATATAAATAATCAGAAAGAATTGGGAAATGGATGGGGCTCAAGTGACTGGGCTCCTGTCTACCATATAGGAGGTCCAGGGTTCGATTCCCGGGGCCTCCTGGTGAAAGGCAAGCTGGCCTGAGCGGAGAGCTGGCCCATGCAGAGTGCTGGCCCACGCAGAGTGCTGGCCCACGCAAGAGTGCTGGCCCATGCAGAGAGCTGGTGCAGCAAGATGACGCAACGAAAAAACACACAGAGGAGAGACAATAAGAGACACAGCAGACCAGGGAGCTGAGGTGGTGCAAGAGATTGAGCACCTCTCTCCCAAACCGCAAGGTCACAGGATCAGTTCCCAGTGCTGCCTAAAGAGAAAACAAGCAGACAAAAAAGAACACAGAGAGCAGACAGTAAGCGTAAAACAACATGGGGGGGTGGGGGGAAGTAAATAAATAAATCTTAAAAAAAAAAAAGAACTAGCGAAACACTTTTTGGCTTGTCTTACTTTAGAATACTGTCCTTGTTCACTGTTTTATCGCCAGGACTGACATAGTGCCTGGTACAAAATAGTTGTTCAAGAAATATTTACTGAATGAATAAATACATTGTTTTTTAACTATCTGAAGATTCGCTTCCTCAAAAGAATTCTGTATACAATTGTGAGGATTTCAATGGACCTTTAAATCCTACTTATGGGAACTCAATATAAAAACTCCTGATTTACCTTAATTAAATGACAAAGACAGTCTAAAAAAGAAAACAGTATAAACTATTTAAAAACCTAGCAAATAATCTTAGCAATCTTACCTAGTAATAAGCAAAAGCCAGAAAGGAGTGGAAGGGACTTGGGAAGCCAAATCAGAAATCAGTACATTAAAACACTATTCATAAGAGAGCATCTTGGATTCTAAGAGCCTATTTATACCTTTCACTTCATGTGATTTTAGTAAGGTTGGTATTTCTAATTTTATTGCACAAAAGATTAGGAACATAAAAAGAACTAGTCAAGGAACTGCCCTGCCACCAGAGTATATGACAGCAGGATGAAATGACAGATAAGAGACAAAACTATAAAAATTCAAAAATAAAAAACCCACTTAAAAGGCCAAGATGTCTGGTAGCACCAATCCTCAGTGTGTTCAGAGGCCACCACTCAGAGGTGTATATAGAACTACATCAGGAACTATTTAGTTATCTGCTTAGTATTCCCTGTTTAAGAATTAGGTATCTTTCTGAAATGGTTTAAAGAAAAGTGCTTTCAGCTTAAAATAAATTCCAGAAACTCCAAAATACTCATTTAACCAAAACAATACTAGACTATTCTAAATCCTCAATTATCTAAAACAAGATTTAAAAAAATTAAAATACACTTTATACTGAAAAGTTTCATAGGGAAAATGTTTGTGTTTTTAAACCAAAATCACTACACTTTCTATGTTACTTTAACCGTAAGAGGTAAAAATTTGTTTTATCTTTCTAATACTACCACACTAAGTTCAACTGAAAGCTCTTTTGTTAAATGCCTCAGACTACAAAGCACTGCAACATGAATAAGCCTAATAAATAAATCAGAAGCACATGATGATGTGAGTGGCACAGAAAACTAAACCTGCTTAAGTCTTAAATTAACCCACGGGTTAGGGCTACCACAATGGGTTTATCTGCATATATATATATATGTCTATTGTATATTTATACACACACACGTGTGTAAAAACATAATGGACTCAAGGGAAGGGATGAATAGGTGGAACGCAGGGCGTTTTAGGGCAAACTATTCTATGTGGTACTGTAATGGTGGATACATGACATTGCATTTGTTAAAACTCAGAGAACTGTTCAAGACAAAGAGTGATGATGCCTAATGTAAATTATGGACATTGGTTAATATTATGAATCACTAATGGTTCATCAATTTTAACACATTAATGAAAGATGTTAATAATAGAAAAAACTGTGTATGTGTATATGGGAGGCTACATGGGAATTCTCTGCACTTTCTGCACTATTTTTCTATAAACCTGAAACTGCTCTAAAAAATAAAATCTATATTTTTAAAAATGCAGGCAAAAACACAAAACAAAAAAACATAATGGCTTTAGAGCAATGATTGGCAAACATTTTTTTAAAGGGTCACAGAGGAAGTATTTTAAGTTTTGTGGGCCATCCACTTCTATTTCAACTATTCAACTGTGCCATTGCAGTTTAAAAAGAAATGAATGAGAGTGACTGTGATACACATTTTTTTTTAACAAAAATAGGCAGTGGGCCAATTGGGCTGCAGGCTGTACTTTGCAGACACCTGTTTTAGAGCCACACAGACCTCAACTATTTCACCTCTCCCAACCTTAGTTTACTTTTCTGTTAAATGATGAGTGCCAACTTCTGGTTCCACACTAGTCTGGGTTGGGGTAAGCAGAGTGACAGGTGGAGTGAGCCATGAGGGTTCAGATGCCTCACCTGCCATCCATGGGCAAAGCTCTGTGTGTGGGTGGCCTGACATGGCACTCTGACAGTAGTTGTTGTCAGCTTGCTATGATACAATCTTGTACCAGCGCCTGGCTACTGGAATCCCCAGCAGTAAAGTGAAATACTCCAGCACAGATGATAGCTACATAGAACTTCAGTTTAAGAAAAGCCCTCCTAAGATTCCTTATAAGGCCACTGCACTTGTCACCATGTTGTTTCTGACTGGTGCCTTTCTCACTATCATAGGCTCCCTGCTGCTGGCAGGCTACATCAGCAAAGAGGGGGCAGACCAGGACTGTTCCCTCCTGATCACTGACAGCCTGGTGTTCCTGCCAGGTTTTAACCACCTGCACATCACTTACTATGCATCCAAAGGCTACTGGGGATTCCAGACTTTCATGACTAGCATCCTCCTCAGCACAGAGGATAAGAGTCTCAGATGGAAATGAGCTCAGCTTTAAGACACTGGGCAAAAAGTATGGCTAAGGGATAAGGAATTCTGCAGTTTGTAGATGTTTAACAGAACTATGGCCAGATTTGATGGGTCCAACCCAAAGATGCTAAATGAGTTTACAATTAGCTAACTAGGACATACTCTATTTTTTTCATCTCCTGGCCCTGGCAAAAGCTCTTGACAAGTTTTTCCACATGAATATGTATTATGGAAGAAAAGCAATGTTAACTGTATGGGAAAGCAGAAAATGTTAACTGTATGGGAAAGCAGGAAGTTATTCTGTAATGGAAAGTGTTGCCACCACCACTCTTTTTTATTTTTATTTTTTAAATTTATTTATTTATTTATTTATTTATCCCCCCCTTGCTGCTTGTGTTTGCTGTATCCATTTGCTGTGTGTTTTTTCTGTGTCTGCTTATCTCCCCCTTGCTGCAACGTCTTGCTGCATCATGCCACCGCGCCGCGCGGGCCGGCCTGCCCTCACAAGGAGGTCCCAGGAAGCGAACCCGGGGCCTCCCATATGGTAAACGGGAGCTCTACTGATTGAGCCACATCCGCTTCCCACCACCACTCTTTTTAGAGCTGAATATTCCTTTTAAATAGTCCTCATTGTCAATTTGTTCTTGTGACACATGGAAAACCACAGTGTATCTTATTTCTTAGGGGGAAAAAAAAAGATTCACAGGTCATGTTGTGAAGATGAAACATACAGATAAAATACATATTAGAATGCCTAGTACACCAAGAGTGCAATAATTGATAATTATGAATATTAGTGAAGTAAGTTTGTACCATATCTCAAAAAGTTCTGACATCTCATTGTCGGCATCATTACCAGGATATGTATTTTGTAAGATGAGAAGCACAGGAGTATGCTCAAGAAAGTGTATTTCTCTTTACCTCTTCACTTGGAGAATGACATTCCCCCTATCCTCTCCCAGGCTGTTTAATTAAAATGAGATTCATTGAAGAATATTTGTTAAGATGCTAATGAATATCAATTAATGGCACTGCACCTGTGCCTAAATTTGATAAATTGAGAATGGAAAAGGTGCTCTACATGTGTTATGTGCACTATAAATAAAATTGTTTCAAACAAAATTGGTGTATGAGACTCCCAACCATTCTTAACATACTAAATACAATAAATGATTTTCAATAACGTGTAAGTAAATTATTAATGTAAAACTTTTAGTAATTTCGGTGGGTAGTTCAGAAGTTAGGCAGGTACATGGGAAGGTACATGGACAGGTAGAAGGATTTTAAGTAAATTTTCTCTAAGAAATGGTACTCTGAGATATTTACCAAACCATGCAGATGCAGATTAAATTAGAAGGCATTTCATTGTTAAAATGTTCTAAGGGAGTAAATGAACAATTTGCTTATTAATGAAGCATGGTTCAAAATGAAACTGTTATATGGGTACAAAGTATGCAGCTTACAGCATCCTGTGACACTTTATAAACCAATCACTGAGTGGGATTTATCCACCTGATCTTAAGATGCTTGCTGTTGGCAGACTGCCTCTGCAATGGGCAAAATGCTCTTAACAGATGGGCTAAAGCTCAGGACATGCCAAAAGATCAGCGTGTGCAATAAGCTGGAATCCTGGGTAATGTCTCTCCAAGTCAAAACAGTTTATGCAGAGTCACTCATTTATTGTTAGGAGAGCCAAATTATTTAAGAATTTCCCTTAAATTGCCCCCAGCAACTTTGGATTGACATTCTAGAGTGAAAAACAACTTTATATATTAAATCCCCTGCCAAACATGAACAAAGGGGCAAACCGTTCTTGACCTCTGCTCCACAGAAAGTCTCATCCTCAAAAGCAAAATGTCAAGGGAATCCCAAATTAGTTTGAAAGACAAACAACATAACCTATCAAGGAGCTGAAAAGTGAGTAGGGATGACCATGAAGTAAACAAGGACAAGGAAGCAAATAGCATTGTCATGATCTGACTTGAGCTCAGGGCTCAGTCATGCTGTCAGTTCTCACTGAACTTTGTTCAGGGCCAAGAAGGCAGCTGGTCCCAAGACCATGGGCAATTATCAGGGTCAGAGCAAGCCTAGTGGTTCCAAAAGTCAGTATAGGACCCTCAGAGAAAACCCATGAGGAAAACTTAAGAATTTTTTCCTCCTATTTAAACATTGGTAGGAGTGGGGGCAGGCAGGACGGCAGTTAGGTAAGGCATGCCACACAGGTTCGAATGCCTAAGTTGCCAATCATGAGAAAGCTCCCCACAGCTCGCCTGCTGTGGTGCTCTCCCTACAGCTGTATCAGCTTGTTATGAGGCCTTCTCATAATGCTGGAATCCGCAGAAGTAAAGTGAAATACTCAAGGCTCTCCAGCACAGACGATGGCTACACTGACCTTCAGGGAGGAACTAACTGCTGAAGCCAGCAGACTGTGGGGAACTTCCTTCTTTCCTGATGTCATGAGATCCAATTTCTTAAAGTTTAAGAAAAGCCCTCCTAAGATTCCTTATAAGGCCACTGCACTTGCCACCATGCTCCTTTTGATTGGGCACTTTTCTCATTATCACAGGTTCCCTCCTGCTGGCAGGCTACATCAGCAAAGTGAGGGGCAGGCCAGACCTGTTCCGTCCTGATGATTGGCATCCTGGTGTTCCTGCCGGATTTTCATTTAAATAGTCCTCATTGTCCAATTGTTCTTGTGACAAATGGAAAAATGCAGTACGTATAATTTCTTATTACTAAGCAATTTATTTTGAAAATATCTAAGTATCTCATCTCCTACACTTATCTCTAACTTTGTATTCTAGGAAGACCTTGGTAAAATAAAACATTAATGTGGGTACATCTATATTTACTTGCTTTCTTACTGACAGCAACGAGGAAATTTTAAAGCCTCAGCAGGTTTTAAAAATGTAAACACTTTATCCCTTCACCAATCCTCAGCCAGCTCTGATATGGTTCACGGATAGGGTGGCCAGCATATGATTTGGGTCATTCTCTCCTTTTATAGATCAAGATGTTCTTTACAACCCATTGTTAGCACCTTGTATTATTATGGCATTCTGCTAAAGATGGAAAGACTGGGCCTAGATCACTAGGGACTAGACTGGCTTAGAGTGATTCTGTTTCCTAGCTTACAAAAAGTAACTTGTGGTCAAAAGGAATTAAAATTGCAAAATCAAAAAAAAAAAATTGGTAGGTATGAGATTCAGCACAGTCAAGCAGTCAAAGGCAAAAATACCAATCTGTCTGATGAAGACTGTCAAGCTACTAATAAATCATTATTAAATGTAACCTTCAGTAATCTGGGCACAGAAAAACCAGAAACACAGGAAACCACAGAAATACTTAAGCTAAGTGCCTTGTTAAACAATACATTCACAAAGTGTAATTCATATTGTAATTTACCCTTTAAAATTGTGGCCTATCAAGAATTGACCACATTTAGCACATCTGAGCTAGTATACACCACAGAAGGCTAAAAGGCAACTGAAAAACATCTGTGTGAATGGAATAAGGAAAACACTAGGCCATATAATACTCACCTCAGGAAAGTAAAGACTATAAACAGGATGTGTTATCTTTGACTTGGTTTCCAAAAGAGCTCTCTCCTTTCGCTGAATACTTTGCTGTAATTCTTGCCATTCCTAGTAAAGAAAAAACTATTTGTCCACCAAGTACATTCATTCTTATCTACTTAATGCCATGCCATACTCTCTAAACTTTCACTAACTTAATAAATTATTCCTCAAGACACTCTCCCTGTCCTTAATGTCTTATGTACCCCATGAGACAAGGTGGAAGTCTCTATATGTATTACCTTTTCCCTTAACCAAGGTCTTGAAATTAGGATGAATAGTAATGTTTCATGAAATGGAACCTATGAGAGACTCTTTTAAGTAACTGCTACCTATTTCACAACCCACTCTTTTTCTTACTCTTATTTCCACATACATTCCCAACACTAAAAAATCCCTTAAGAGACCAAACTGACTTCATCTCTGATCCAGACCCTGCACTATCTAGCAATTTAAGATTTAAGAAAATCAGGATTTCCAATCCTTGTTAGAAACAATCTTTCTTTACAATCCTGATCATCATCCCTTGAAAATATTCCTTACAAAGTAGTATATTAAGAACTCGTATAAAATATACTGTTATTATTTAAGACAAGCAAACAAGCAAGCAAGCAAATGAGCAACAACAAAACTGAAAACATCAGAGGTATTATTCAATTACTTAAAGTCATAACATATGTCTTACTGCTTCATCATCTTTGTTTTGTTTTTCATCTTGCTCTCTATCAGAGTCTCTCTCACTACCATCATCTTTTTCACTTTGGGACTCTCTATTGGTTTCTTCTTCTTCAGAATCACTGCCTTTGTCAGACACTTCTTCTTCTTCTTCCTTTACTGCAGCTTCCTAAAAGGAAAAAGCAACCACAAAAAGTTCTGAATATCTCAATGAGTACATATCATTCTTAGTCCCTGAAGCTAACTTATTGTCATTATAACTAATTGGCTCAAGGTTACACTTTCACTATTTATACATAATTTCTAAAAATTATAAACAGTGTTATTTATAAAAAATGTGGAAGTCAGACTGAAGATGTTTGGCATCTGGCTTATTTGTCTACTGTTAATTATTTTATTTCATTCTTTACTTCTAAAATAAAAATATTTTATTTCTATTTGCTCTACGACAATAGATGGCTCATCATTCAAAAAACATCAATCACACAAGATATTTTATTTGAGGGGGGAGGAAATGGGAAGTTTATAGAAAAGTACTGATGTGGGAGTTTAATATCATTTTCGATAACTGATAGAGTATAATGTAATAAGGAAAGCTGATATGCCAGGGCAAAATACTTACTAGTCCATCTTAAGAAGCAAGAAAAAGAACAGCAAATTAAATGCAAAGAGAATAGAAGAAATAAATAATAAAGACCAGAAATCAATGAAAGAGAAAGCAGATATACCAAAAGGTAATTCAAACAAAACCAAAAGTTGGCTCTTTGAAAAATTAATAAAATTGATAAACCCCTGGGCAAGACTGCTCAAGAAAAAAAAAAAGTTAAGAATATAAATTACCAATATTAGGAATAAAAAAGAATACTACAGATCTGACAGACATTAAAAATAAGAGGATATTACAAATAACTTTATGCCAATAAATCTGATAACTTTAAGGAAAATTCCCTGGAAAGCACAATTTACCAAAATCAATACAAGAAAAAAGTAGAAAGTGTGAATAGTCCTATATGTTAAAGAAACAGAATCCATAATTAAAATCCTTTTTAAAAACTCCAGGCCCAGATGACTTCCCTCCCACCTAACACATGGGAGGTCCCAGATTCGGTTCCCAGTGCTTCCTAAGAAGACAAGCCAAGACAGCAAGCTGACCCTGACCTGACCGGCTGGCGTGACAATGTGACACAACAAGATGACACAACAAGGGGACACAGAGGAAACACAATGAGAGACACAAAAAAGCAGGGAGCAGAGGTGGCTCAAGTGACTGAGCGCCTCTCTCCCACATGGCAGGTCCCAGGTTTAGTCCCTGGTGCCTCCTAAAGAGAAGACGAGCAGACACAGAGAGCACACAACGAATGGACACAGAGAGCAGACAGTGAGCACAAACAATGGGGGGAGGGATAAATAAATAAAATAAATCTTAAAAGAAATCCAAACATACACAGACTCTTTTAAGAAAAAAAAAGAGAAAGAACACTTCCTAACTGTTTAATGAGGCCAGCACAAACCTGACAAGGATATTAAAGGAAAGTAGAATGATGAGCCAATATTCTCTCATAAAAATAGACATGGGATTCTAAACAAAATATTATCAAATCCAGATAAATATAGATACTACATTATGACAAATGAGATTTGCTTGAGAAATTCAAGGATAGTTTAAAATTTTTAAATCCACCACTTTAACAGATAGGAGAAAAATCATATAATCATCTCAATTGATACAGAAAAAGCATTTACTAAAATTAAATGCCTGCTCATGATAAAAATTCTCAGCAAACTGGGAATAGAAAGGAACTTCTTAACCTGATAAAGAATACCTACAAAAACCCTATTGCTAACATCATTTGGTGGTGAAAAAACGTTTGCTTTCTTCCTGAGGTTAAGACGACAAGGATGCCCACCAGCATCACTTCTAAGTAACATTACACCAGACGTTCTAGCCAGTACAGCAAGGCAGAAAGGAAGAAAGAGCGAGCATAAAATTGACAAGGGAAAAAAAAACCACTGTCTTTATTCACAGATAGCATGATTGCATATATTTAAAAAAATCTTTTAAAAAAATCTACAAATGATTAGAATTATAGTCAATTTATCAAGACTCCTTGATACAAGGACAATATTTAGAAAGCAGCTGTATTTCTATACATCAGTAAACACTGAAGAATGAATTGTTTTTAATGCCATTTATAATAGCACAGAAAGTGTCAATACCTAGGAATAAATCTAATAAAAGATAGATATGCCATACCTCTACCATTGGAAAATTATAAAACCCTGCTGAGAGAAATTAAAAGACCAAATTAATGAAGATAAACCGGGATTATGAATAAAGAGTCAGTATTACTAACGTTAATTTTCCTCATATTGAACCATAGATCCAATGCAATACCAATCTAATTTTCCTCAGTTTTTTTTTTTGTTTGTTTGTTTTTTGATGAAAATTGTCAAGCTTATTCTAAACTTTATTTGGAAATGCAAAGGACCTAAAAGAGTCAAAACCATTTTGAAGAAAATATAAGGTAAAGGACTTATACTACCATATTTCAAGACTTAACATAAAGTTACAATAATTAAGATAGTGTGGTATTGGTACAAGAACAGACAAAGACATCAATGGAATGGACTAATCCATAAACAGATGGGCACATATATAGTCATGGTCATTTGATTTACAGTAAAATGCACCACTGCAACTCAGTGAGAAAAGATGATCTTTTCAATAGATGGTGATAAAATAAATGGTCCATATCCCTTACCTCACACCATTCACAAAAATTAATTCAAGATGGATTAAAGAGCTAAATACGACAAGAAAAGTAAAACCATGCTTCTAGAAGAAAGCAGAAAAATATCTTCATGTCCTTAAAGTAGACAGAGATGTCTTAAACAGGACACAAAAATCACTAACCATAAGAGAAAAGATTGATTGATGAAATGGACTTCATTAAAATTAAGAACCATCAAAAACTACTACTATGACAGTAAAAAAAGTACAGACTCCTGCCTAGAATATACAAAGGACTCCCCCATAAATCAGTTAAGATAATGACAAACAACTCAACAGAAAAAAAAAGGATATCCAAATAACCAATAGGCATATGAAAAGGTGCTCAACATAATTAGTTACCAGGGGAAAAAGAAAACCACCTAAATATCATAACAGATCCACCATAAATGTTAAAATAAAAAGGACTGATAAAACCAAGTGTTGGGGTAAGGATGTGGAACAAAGGGAATCTCACACTTTGCTGGTAAGAATACAAATGGTACAACTTTAGAAAACTGGCTCTTTCAACAAAGTTAAACATAAAGCTACGACACAATCCAGTAAATCCACTGCTACGTACATACCGAAGAAAAATGAATGCATATGTCCACAAAATGACATGTATAATAATAACACCTTTATTCATAATAGGCAAAAACTAGAAACAACTCAAATGTCCACCAACCACAGAACATAAATTATGGCATAGTCATACAATGAAATACTATACATGCACACACACACAAAAAAAGTGGACTACTGCTACACAATACAGATGAATATCACAGACATAATATTGAACAAAAGCAGTCAGACAGTTCAAACTATTCCATTTATACAAAGCTTAAACATAGGCAAAAACTAACATATGGTGATTACAATCAGAAGAATGTGGGGGGGAGGTTGGGAAGGTAGACAGTGGTCATTGAATGGGAAAGGGCACAAGGAGGCTTTCTGGGGTGCTGGTAACGTTTTATATTTTGATCTGGGTATTAGGTGTTATGGGAACATACATATGTAAAACTCCAGGAGCTATACACACAAAATTTGAATATTTTAGTATATGTATGTTGATCCTCAATAAAAATAACAATGATGATGATGTTAAACTTACACTCCCAACAACTCCATTTGCCTGCTTTTGTTTTTGTTTTGACTGTGATAATGGCACAGGTGTAGGCTTTTTTTTTAATGGTTTCTTTTTTTTTGATTTAGCAGTTTTCTTAGGTCCTTTACTCTTCTGTTGCCATCCTCCTTTTGTCCTGTTCTTGTTAGTATCACCCTGCTGTAAATCAAAACACACACACATTCCGAAGTTATAGCAAAAGTTCATTTGGAAGTCATGAGTAATTTTTAGATGGAAATGGCTAAACTGTTTTCATAAACTGAATTACTCTCCCATAGCTACATCAAACAGAGAACTAAATAAAACACTTCTTTCACTAAGAAACACATAAGAAATGCCAAGCTTTTACCCCATCTTCTGCAGGCTGTTCCTCTGCAGCACAGATAGACTGTTCCTTCTCAAATACTTCCTAGGGATAGCAAGAAGAAAAAAAAAAGTCTGTCAACTTATAGTTATCTTTCAGATAAACAAAACAATCTTTCAAAACTTACTACCATAAGATTTTTTAACTGGCTACAATTACTAACTGATGAAATGCAAGTCGTTACCTCTTGAAGCATCTCATGTGTCTTGAGCATATTTTGAAAAACACAGTCTACTTAAATTTACAAATGCAATGACCTAAAACAGGTAAATCCATTATAGAAAAATTTCACTTTTATTCTAATAGTAATCAGACATATTTTAATGTTATGAAAATTAAAATAAACCACATTATTTTCTAACATTAACATCTCCACAAGACTAATTTTAAGAGTTTATTCATTAGTGTGATATTACTCTTCAGATTTATGACTAAGAAGTGGAACACGAAGAAAATCCACATATACTACGGAGCAGATGTGGCTCAAGCAGTTGAGCACCTGCATCCCATATGGGATGACCCAGGTTTGGTTCCTGGTGGCTCCTAAAAACAAAAAAACAACAAGCAAACAAATGAAAAAACCAACTCAGGGAAGCCGATGCAGCTCAGTGATTGAACACTGGCTTCTCACATACGAGGTCCCAGGTTCAATCCCCAGCCCCAGTACTTAAAAAAAAAAAAATCCACATATACTAAAGACCTATCCAGTCACCACACAATCCATTTAAAATCAGTACAGAGCGGGGAGCGGTTGTGGCTCAAGCAGTTGGGCACCTGCCTCCCACACGGGAAGTCTCGGATTCAGTTCCCAGTACCTCCTAAAGACGATGAACAAGACAGTGAGCTGGCACAGCGAGCTGATGCAATGAGATGATGCAACGAAGAGACACAACAAGGAAACACAATGAGAGACACAACAAGCAGGGGTGACTCTCTCCCCCATGGGAGGTCCCAGGTTTGGTTCCCAGTGCCTCCTAAAGAAGACAAGCAGACATAACAAGCAGACACAACGAACAAGACAGATGAGGGAGCCATCTGGGGGTGGGGGTGGGGGGGATCAGTACAGAAGCTGTAAATTTAGGATTTAAATCCCAATAAGAACCCTTAAAATCTATACTGGAAGATGACAAGTTATATGGGTTGCATTTAGTGAACTCCCTGGAATTATTAAAGCTAACAAATAAAAATAACTAACTGTCAGGTTCTAAACAGTGGAGATACTCTAATTTAGGGGTCAGGAAATTATGGCCCCAACTCCAGCTTTTTAAACAAAGTATATTGGAACATAGCCACACCCATTTGTGAGTTAAGTTGCTTCCAAAGACCATATGGCCCATAAAACCTAAACATATTTACTATCTGGGCCTTTAAGAAAAAGTCTGTCAGCCCCTGCTATAATTCTTTCTTCATGTACTAGCTGGGAACGCTTTTATTAAAAGGTTCTAACACTTGGATACTCTGAGGTACAGTTCATATAAGAATGGCAGAATAAATACTTGATTCTCTTCCTCCAGGGTGGTTTTGCTTTTCTTCTGCCAAGCCCCTCAGAAGTGACAACATCCCAAGACCAGTTTTTATGCTCATTTCTCAGCCTGGGAATTTCTATAGCATGTGAATAGGATAAATTTGGATTCTAAACCCAATCCTGGCACTGAATTGGAGTTTCCTCTTCTCCCAGGAGATCTCTCTCATCCTGAGTCCATGACACAAATGCTTCCTTACCACTTGCTACTATAAAACCAGTATATTTAAACTGGCATATTCTACTACAAAATATGCTTTTCCTACAGAGATTTAGACATGGGTTTAAATGCTGCATATATTTTCTACAGGTGCTCAGAGACCCTAAAGCAGAATAGGTTAAAATCTACCACTAGTTGTATAAACTGAGTTGAAATACTGCATGGTTTATTAAAAACAATGAGTTACAACTACACCAGTTGACTTAGGGGGAGATAAAAATATGAAATACAAACTGAAAAAAAAAAAAAAGGATTCAGAAAACATACATATGATTGAATTTAAAGAAAAAGAATAAGAAATATATATATCTATATATAGATGTATATGCACTGTAAAGATCCAGAGAGTAAATATGCACATGGAAAAAGATATGAAAGGATATACACAAGACTGTGAATGGTCATCAGGGACTGATGAGGGGTTTACTGAGGGAGACAGGTAAGAGATGAGGTCCATGATAAAATCATGTAACTCTATGAGCATATATGCATTAAGATATATAAAGAGGTGAGCTTCAAACTATTATCTCAGAGGGTATGGTTAATAGTGCATATATAAGAATGTTTTTCTCTGAAACAGAATAAATGTACGTTAATGTTAAAAGATGTTAACAGCAGGGTGATATTTGGGCAAAAATACAACCAAAGGAAACCACAGACAGCAGTGTATAGTAATTTACTAATAACCTTCCATCAATGGTTAAAAAAAAAAGTATGCTAAGTGAAAGAAACTAGACAGAAAGTACTACATATTGTTTGACTCCATCTATACAAAATGTAAATACAAATAAATTATAGACAGAAATAGATTAGCTATGTATGGCAGGAGAAGGCTAGAGAGATTGAGAGGTAACTACTGAGGGGTAGGGGGTTTTGTTTTTGGTTTTTTGTTCTTTCTTTTTTTTTGCTCAAGCACTTAGTCAAGAAAAAGATATAAAAGGCATCCAAATTGGAAAGAAAGAAGTAAAAATTTCACTATTTTCAGATGACATGATCCTATACATAGAAAGCCCTGAGAAATCTAAAACAAAGCTTCTAGAACTTATAAACGAATTCAGTAAAGTGGCAGGTTATAAGATCAATGGGCAAACAGGAGGAAATCAAGAAAAAAAATCCTATTTACAATAGCAACTAAAAGAATCAAATACTTAGGAATAAATTTAACTAAATATGTAAATGACTTGTATGCAGAAAACTACACAACACTATTAAAGGAAATCAAAGACGAACTAAGCAAATGGAAGAATATTCCCTGTTCATGGATAGGAAGACTATCATTAAGAAGTCTATCCTAGGAAGCGGATGTGGCTCAAGCTATTGAGCTCCCGCCTACCACATGGGAGGTGGTCCTGGGTTCAGTTCCCTGTGCCTCCTGAAGAAGATGAACAAGACAGTAAGCTGGCGCAACAGGCAGGCACGGCAAGCTAACACAACAAGATGACGCAAACAAGGAGACACAGAGGAAACACAATGAGACACACAACAAAGCAGGGAGCTGAGGTGGCACAAGAGATTGAGCGTCTCTCTCCCATTCTGGAAGGTCCCAGGGTCTGTTCCTGGTGTCTCCTAAAGAGAAGACAAGCAGACACAGAAGAACACACAAAGAGCAGACAGCAAGCACAAAACAACGGGGACAGGAATAAATAATAAATTAATCTTAAAAAAAAAAAAAAAACTGCATGGTATTGGCACAAGGATACTGACCAATGGAACAGAATTAAGAGTTCTGATATAGATCCTCAAATATACATTCTTCTGATATTCGACAAGGCCACCAATCCCACTCAACTGGGATAGAATGGCCTCTTCAACAAATGGTACTTGGGAGAACTGGATATCCATACCCAAAAGAATGAGAGAGGAACACCATCTCACACCTTATACAAAAATCAACTCAAGATGGATCAAAGATCTAAATATAAGAGCCAAGAATAAAGATCTTGGAAGATAAAGTAGGGAAGCATCTACAAGATCTTGTATTAACAAATGGTTTCATGAACTTTACACCCAAAGCACAAGAAACGAAAGAAAAAATAGATAAATGGGACCTCCTGAAAATTAAAAACTTTTGCACCTCAAAGGAGACTGTCAAGAAAGCGAAAAGGCAACCTACTCAATGGGAGAAAATACACGGTAAACATTTACCTGATAGGGGCCTAAGAGTCAGTATATATAAAGAAATCCTATATCTTAAAAAATAACAAGACAAACAACCCATTTTAAAAATGGGAAAGTGATTTGAACAGACACTTCTCCAAAGAAGAAATACAAAGGGCTAAAAAGCACATGAAAAGATGCTCAACACATCACTAGCTATTAGGGAAATGCAAATCAAAATTACAATGAGATACCATCTCACACCTATTAGACTGGTGGCTATTAAAAAAACTGAGAACAAGTGTTGGAGAGGATGTAGAGGAAAGGGAACCTTTATCCACTGCTGATAGGAATGTAGAATGGTGCAACCACTGTGGAGAACAGTTTGGTGGTTCCTCAAACAGCTAACTATAGAACTGCCATATGATCCAGCAATCCCACTGCTGGGTATATTCCCAGAAGAACTGAAAGCAGGGACACGAACAGATATATGCACACCAATGTTCATAGCAGCATTATTCACTATTGCCAAAAATTGGAAAACAACCAAAATGTCCATCAACAGATGAATGGATAAACAAAATGTGGCATATACATACAATGGAATATTACTCAGCTGTAAGAAGAAATGCAGTATTAACACAAGGGTAACATGGATGAATCTTTAAAACCTTATGTTAAGTGAAGCAAGCCAGGCACTGAAGGACAAATATTACATAACCTCACTGATATGAATTAAGCAAATTGAGCAAACTCATAGAACTGAGTCTGGAAGACTGGTTTACAGGAGACAAGAAGGGAGAAGAAGGTTGTGAGCCAATGCCCATATGGGCAAAATCTATGATAAGGTGAAAGGGTGTAGTTGTGCAGTGGATGGGCATGACAGTGGTGCAGTGATGCTAATGGGTTGGGTGGTGCTGGTTTGTGAGGGGGGGATGGTGGGGAGGGTGAATTAGACTATCCACATAACTGGGGGGAGGACTGGGGCAGGGAGCAGGTGAAGTCTTGGGATTTGCGGGTATTGGTTGAAACTTCAACAGCGGGAATTTTCTTTTGGCAAATATGGCAGGGGAGTGCTTCTGGTTTAGGGTGTTGGATGTGGGGGGCATGAGGGACAGGGCACACCTGGGGCAGGCTTCTAGGGAGTGTGTGAGTGATCATCTTGTCACAGTGTGTTATATCAGTGGGTGGAGACCCACATAATGAGCAGGAAGGTGTTGGACTCCCATCCTGGGAAGTTCTGCTATTATCTCAAATAGAGGGGCGGGAGTCTCTTAAGAGTATAGGCAATGCCTAATAGGGAAGGACAGGTCAGTATGTCAAGCCCTCAATGTTGTTGCAAGTAACTATGAATCTTGTTCGTCAAGGAGTGAAGCTTGGTGGTTGCCAAAGGTCCTGAGGGGAGAGGGAAGGAGGAATCGAATAGATAGAACATGGGGCATTTTGGGGGCGATGGAAGTGTTCTATATGATCTTGCAATGATGGATACAGACCATGTTAAATTTCACCAAACTTTATAAAAGTGTATGGTCCAAAATGTAAAACATAATGTAAATCATTGACCATGGTTAGTAGCAACGTTTCAATATTAGTACATCAACTCTAACAAATGTACCATCCACATATAAAATGTTCCTAATAAGGGAATGGGGAAAAGGGGAAAAATGTTGGGTATAAGGGAATGCCCAATATTCTGTACATCACTTTTCTGTAACCTAAAGCTTCTCTGAAGATAAAATGAAAAAAATAAGACAGTGGGGAAATAAACAGAAGAAAATGTCACTGTACAAACAAGACAACAGATCTTACAGTGATGAAAGACAATGTCAAAAAAATTTTATTTAATTTTATATTTTTAAATTTTTTTTATTATTCTAAACTTTTAAAAAAGTTTCTGTATTTGTTATTTTTAAAACTATCATTATTTCATTTTCTTATTATTGTATTTGGTTATTTTGTTGGCTTCATTTTTTAAGAAGTTTTGGATCACAGAAGGGTTACAACTGTGGCAGGGAAGCATCAATGGTGCGGGGTGTCAGTGATGGGGGAATGCATGGGAGGAGGTTCACCTGGGGCATACCTATAAGGTATATATAAGTATGTCCACGGGTTCATTGGGCATTGTCACAGTGGGTGGAGATTCACACAATAACCGAAAGAATATCGAATTCCCATCCTGGAGAGCTCTGCCACATCCTCTAATCCTACAGCAAGAATCCCCCAAGTACAGGGACAGTGACTATGACTAGTAAAGTAGCGTGGACCACTGACAGGCCCTTAATACTGATGACTGTACTTACAAACCTTTACTTTTGAAATTGAAACTTAGCCTAGTATTATAGGGTGTCTAAGTGTTACCTCCTGAGAGCCTCCTTGTTGTTCAAACGTGGCCTCTAAGACAAACTCAGCATATCAATGCATTACCTTCCCCCCAGTGGGGGACATGACTCCTGGGGATTAGTCTCCCAGGCACAGAGGAATTACTACCAAGCACCAACTAGCAATGCAAATGGAAAAAGGCCTCGACCAAAAAGGGGAAAGAGTAAAGACAAATGAGTTTAAATGGCTAACAGACTACAAAGTGAGTCAGGAGGTCATTCCAGAGGTTACACTTATGCACATTTCAGCAGGATCTCATTAACTACCAAAGTAAATATTGCCTCAAATAGCAGGGCTCCTGAGAGCTCTGGGGACATTCAGACACTATAGGCAAGGCAGACAGCTCAGGAGTTTGGTGCCCGTGGGCATTAGTTGAGAATTTATGCTCCCCAATGTGACAGAGTTGGACTCATCTGTGGTTTCCCCACTCCTGGCTCTTCTATCCCCTCTATGTGAACCTATAGCTAGTGCTAGAATTGATAGGTGTATGTCCAAGAGACTTAAATCTTTGGGTTGTCCATGTGCCAGCTGGGCCCTGAATCTCAAAAGAGTTGCACCACCTACTGTCCAGTTCATTGGACTCTCCAAGGACAACTAACAAGGAGATGATGGACAACGACCATCCCAAGGAAGAGAGAGAGTCTACAACTGCAAGCAAGATAGTCCCATCCATCTGCCCCATGAGATCTAAGCCCACTCTCAATTTGAGAAGGAGTGGGCATCACCATCCCAGAATCCTGATGATTGGGGAATGAATGATGGACTAAAGTATACTTACTGGTATTCTACTATAGACTTATTGTGATTCTAGCAGTGGAAGAACTTTTATCATTGATGTGGAGGCAGTGGCCACTGGAGGTTCTGAGTGGAGGGAGAAGGAAAAATAGGTATACTATGGGGGCATTTTCAAGACTTGGGTATTGTCCTGAATGACACTGCAATGACAGATACTGGCCATTGTATATCTTGCCATAATTTATAAAATTGTGTGGGAGAGAGTGTAAACTAAAATGTAAACTATAATCCATGCTTAATGGCAACGCTCCAAAATGTGTTCGTCAATTGTAACAAATGTGCGACACTAATGAAGGATGGTGTTAATGTGGGAAAATGTGGGAGGGGTAGGAAGCAGGGCATATGGGAATCCCCTGTATTTTTTATGTAACATTTATGTAATCTAAGTATCTTTTTTAAAAAATTAAAAAATATATTAACAACAAAAAATGAAAATGCTCTATATTGAGGTGATGAATGTAAAACTCTGTGATTATACCAAATGCCATTGAGCGTACACTTTAGATAGATTGTACGCTTTATGTTTCAATAAAATTGATTAAAATCTATATATATATATAATCTCAGAAAGGTAGAACTTTAGGTGATTTTAATTGCTTCCTATACTTTTCTGCATTGCTTTAAATTTTTTTTCCAGGCAGCACAAATTTTTCCCATAATCAGAAAAAAGTTATTTCATTGCCAATTTTTTAAATAAAAGGGTAAAATTCTCTAAAGAATTAACAAAAAAGGAGTAGGTGATGAAATTTTCAATAATAATAATCGGTAATTAACATCAGCATAGCACTTTAGTCTAAAAACTATACCCACACTACCTGTCATTATTCTAGCTTTTTATAGGGAATTCACAAACCATCTATTCTCCGGGTTTATTTTTGAGAAAACTATGTCTACTTTAAAATGTCAAAACAGCCCAACTTAGCTAACAACTAAAATTAGATATTTTGTTCCTACAACAGTTTTGACTTTGAAAAGTACTACTTAAAATTAGAAAATATAAAAACCTTGACACATAACTCTTAAAGCATAAAATTACAAAGGGACTACTTACTGCCATTGTTTGCCTTGTCAATTTAACCAATACTGTAACTAGGGATCCTACTGTGATATTGTTGCTATCTTCATCATCCAATACTAAAAGATGAAAGAAAAAAAGATAGAATAAAAAATAAAAATCAAGTTTGAAGTTAATGCAAACAACAAAACTCAATTTACCCAAAACAATTTGGTAATTCAGTGTCTCAAGCACCCTATATTTTAAACCTATTCAATAAAAAATAATTTATTGACTGTCTACTTTTGTATAAGGTTCTCCAGTAGATGCCTTCAACAACTAATTCATTTAATCCTTTTAAAATAACTCTAGGATGTATTATTATTATTTCCACTTTAAAAAGGAAAAACAACTGAGGTTTGGAAATAAAGTGAAATAAAGTAAAATACACTGCCAAGTTTCAAACCCAGGTTTTTTAAGACAAAAGAATAATGTGATGACTACCATACTGCTGTTCTCTCTCACAGAGAAATAAAAATAGGGTTCTGTTACTCTGTGAAGTTGTGCAAAGCTTATATTCACAAGGTTTTACCACATGATCAATGCCTTCTTGCCAGAAAAAAATAATAAAAACTAGTATTGTAAAACTACATTAGAGACTTATTTTTTAAAGCCAAGAACTTCAATATATTCTCCTTACTTTAAAAAAGGCCTAAAAAACATATTTTTTGCACTATATGGTACCAAATACAATGAATATTTTTGCAATTATTTAAAACTTTAAATATTTGCCCCCCACACACACCCTAAAAAGGTCAAACAAAATTAATAAACTTTCAAATACATCTCCTATTTAAATGTAGTTATTCATTTTTTTCCCTACAGATTTTTATATCTGTAAGAGTTTTTCTTCACTATGTATTTTTGCCCACAGGCTTTTCTTAGTTTAAGGGTTTTTTGTTTTGTTTTGTTTTTTAACACAGATTTAGATTGGCGCACTTTGTTCTGGCCTTTATTAACAAACCACCATTTATTTACAAACAAAGCACCAGTTTGTTGGAAGAGAATGGCTTCCAACAACCTATAACTACCATTTCTTGTTACTGGCTGTGAGGAGCAGCAGCTGCTGAGCATCAACAAAGGATATAGTATCGCTTCTTTACCATGGAAGTCTCCATTACCTCAAATAAAATCTGGGCTACGTATTCATCAACACTACAAAGTTGTACGTGTGTATGCACTGCATGTGACAGAACAGCTATATCAATGTCTTCCTGCCATTTGACACTTTCAAATGAAGAAAAAGCCTATAGGAGATTCTCTACAGACTTTAGCAATATGGGGGGAGACATCCATTACTTCTTTTAAGAAAATCTCTTGACTTCCATTGACATCCATTTTTCTAAGACATGTAATTTTTTTTATAATCCTTGATTATATCAAAGAGTATCTCAGTCCCAGACTAGACTTTTATTTCAACAGGAAGCTTCTAATTAAATCAGTATGCTCCTAATACAACTTTTAGATTAATGTTTACAAAATCTGAAAACTCATACCCACAAGGAAACCCCAACCAAATCCCCATCCAAAGCGGTACAAGTCTATTACATGTATCCTATACTCCAGAAAAACTGAAAACAGAATGCACTATTTACTTCCCATTTCTAAATAGCCATCTTTGGGCATCATTTGCCTATCCTCAATTCTCATTGGAATCAAACTGAATAAGGCAGAGGCTTTGTCTTACTCACCGCTGCTTCCCCAGCACCCAGAACATTGCTCAGCATTCAATTAATATTTGTTGAATGAACAAATGGTACAATGTCTATGTCATTCACTTGAGGCTTAGCATGTGTTTCCTTGTTTTTAATCCCACGGTTATGTCCTATTTCCTTAACTAGACCACAACACTTAAAGACAGAATACACTCCCAAAGTGTCTTTGCAATGTTGGCACGCACAATAATGCTCTTGTAATAGTAATTTAGTGAAAGTTAGTAGAGCTGGACAACGCCAAAATGAAGAAATGGAACACATCATCTCTAATTCTGCCACCATTCTAAGATACTGTTATTTAGCTATTAAAATAAGAGCTCAAAAGTTGATTATGTAGATAGAAAAATAATTTCTATAAAGATGAGGTGAGGTGAGAAAAACACATGATATATAGCAGAAAATATGGTAATTTTCAAGGCTTAGTTAACATAATTTGGGTTTCTCCAAATTAATTTTAGAACTAAGGCACTATTTCTCTCACACTAATATATATCTCATTCTTTCATTACCCCTGGAAAAGCCTTTTTTTTTTAAAGAAATTCCTGAAAGCTGAACAACGAAACAGAGCATTCAAACATAAGCCCATTATGAGGATAATAAAAGTCAAACTGTATCAGTGTTCTCAAGACTATTATTTTCCAGCATAGTAAATCTGACAGGTAAATCTATAGTTCTGCAAAGTCTAATGCAAGTTATGTTCTTAAATTGTTTGAGAATCTTGAGTCAAATAAATGAGAATGAATATATCAAAAATGGAAGCAATGCTCAGCAGAGAAACCCCCTCACTTACCCTGTGATTTTATGTCCATAGTCACATATGGAAAACTCCCAAGGACAGCCATAACTTCTTCATATTTTTCATCTTCAAGGAAATGCAGTAAATTGTGACGATCTGATTCTTTCAAACTCACCAAATCCTGGATGGTTTTAATTTTGTACTGAATAAAAAAGAGAAAGAAAATGAATGTCTACAATATAAATCTTTTCATAAAAAGAAAATTATTTGCATGTTGACTAAAAAAATTTCAGCAACTTTTAGAAAAAATGGTAAGATTATATGCATTTCAAAGCAGAAAATACTATATAGTATCTCATGGCCTTTTTCTCCAAGGAAATTTAAATTAAAAATTATTTTTTAATTACAAAGTTAACACAGACTTTTTTTTTTTTATTAGAAACAAATAAAGTTAGAAAAAAAAAGACATTCATATAGAATCCTGAACCAACCAGAGAACTATCGTCATTTGGTATTTCAAATCTTTTTAAATCACAGATTACCCTTACATACTTCTTGTGGTAGACTGCATCATGTACCCCCAAAATAGACAAGTTCTTAATCTTAAATCTGCATTCCTGTTGGGGGGTGGGGGGTGCTTTTGAGGATCTTATTAATGAAGGGGTAGCCAAATTGAATCAGCATGGGTCTTAATCCACATCACTGAAAGCCTTATAAAGAGAAGAAAGTTAGACACAGAGAAAGTCACAGGAGGTAATCAAGATTAATCACCATGTGACAGGAGGCAGAGGTGCATGCAAGTCAAGGAGCCCCAAGGTTTGCAGTAAGCCAGCTACAGGTTTCAGGGAGAAATCGTGGACTTGCCAATACCTTGACTTTGGACTTCCAACCTTCCAAACTGTGAGCCAACAAATGTTTGCTACTTAAGCCAACCATTTTGTGGTATTTGTCATAGCAGCCTGGCAAACTGAGACACTTGTTATTTCACTAGACATGCAATTTTTTTTTAGGAGGTACCAGGGATTGAACCCAGGACCTCGTACATGGGAAGCAGGTGTTCAACCACTGAGCTACATCTGCTCACCAATGAGCAACTATTGAACCCTTCAACTTCTAAATAAATATATGCAGTTTGGGAGGGGAGGGTTAAGATCTACCTATCCTTACTTTCTTACTCCCAAGGCAAAATTCAAGGGTCCTGTAGATGTTATATAAGACCTATCACTGCCTGGACCCTGCCTAGTTGTCTCCAACCCTGACCTAGTCTTATACTTTACATTATAGCCACATGGAACTATTTACAGTTCCCCAAATATGCTATGTTCTCTTCTCTCCAAGAACTAGTGGAGGCTGCTTTTGTGTGTCAAGAAGGTACATCTTTTCCTTTGTTCTT
>JAQZBX010015250.1:0-37718 GCA_029593785.1 Cabassous unicinctus
TCAGCTCCTGGTTTTTGGAGCTTTCGGAGCATCTCGTCTTGTCTCTCTCCTTTTACGTCATCATCTTGCTGCATGGCTCCCGGGGCCTGGCGGCTCACCGGCACACAGAGCTTGGCAGCCCATGCGCCTTCTATATGTATATATTTTTATTTTACCGGGAGGTCCCGGGGATCGAACCCAGGTCCCTCCATATGGCAGACGGACGCCCAACCATTTGAGCCACATCTGCCCCCCTATACTATTTCTTATAATTGATTATATTAAATCTAACCTGGCCTTACACTCTCTTTTAAAATTTGTAATTTCTTTCAATCTATTTTTCTATTTTATTTTACAATTTTACAATAAAGGTCTTTTTAACAGCTAAAAAAAAAAGAAAAAGGTAAGCCTTATGTTAATGCACTGCCCCCCTCCTTTCCAGACTCCAGTCACATCAGCTTCCCTGCTCTTTCCAGCTCCCCACCTTTGTATTTATATACTAGGGTCACCACACTTTGTCGGCATGCACCCAACCATAACGTATTTTCCAGCACACCCCAGATATCTGTACATTTTTTATTTTAAAATTTATAATGCATTAAAATACATAACTAAAATCAATAAAAGACAAGAAAAAATAAATATATAAAGGAATTTTGGTATTTACTTTGGGCACCCCAAGGAATGCTGGTGCATCCTCCCTGAGGTAGGGCTGCAGTTCCATTCTAGGCTCCTGGTCTACCCTGTCCCTCGGCTTGGAGCATTCATCGAGAACCCACCTGCCTCTGCCTGGACAACTACGGCTCTTCCTTCAAATCGAGGCTGCAACCTGGGGACAACACGGGGCTCACTTGTCATCGTTGAGCAGATTTTTTTTTTTTTTTTTATGAGGTAGCGGGGATTGAACCTGGGACCTTGTACATGGAAAGCAGGCACTCAGCCACAGAGCTACACCCACTCCCCTAAGAACAGATTATTTTTAATCAGCTGTTGTCGTGTCCATCTCGCCGTCCTTTGCACTCCATGAAGATGAGGCCTGGATCCGTTTTGTGTGCGACCCCATCCCCCACACCTAGTAGATGCTGATGCCATGTGTTGACCCATTAGCACAGGACCTGGCACCTTTTGGGTGCTCAGAGCTCTAGTCCCGCGGTTCTCACACTTGATTGAGCATCAGTATCATCCAAGGGCTCTTTAAAACGCAGAGTGCCAGGCCCCGGCCCAGAGCTGCTGCTTCAGTGAACCTGGGGTCAGGGCCAAAATTTTGCCTTTCTGACTAGCACCCAAGTGATGCCTGTGGGACCACATGTGGAGGAAGGCTGCTGTCTACTCTGAGTGATGAGAGGAGTGGCGAGGATGGGGGAAGGAACAAGGGAGGGCTGGAGGGACGGCGGGGAGAGCTGCCGGCCAAGAACGCTGCCCTGGAGTTTCCTGGGCTCCAGGAGAGAGCTCTGCCCTGCGGGTGTGAGCCTGGGAACAGGCTGCAGCGTTCTGAGCCGTTACTCACACTCCCTGCCCTTGGCTGGGGACACTGGGAAGCAGCAGTCTGGGGGAAGGGGGAGGCGGTGGGTGAGGCTGGGGTCTCCTCAGATAGATCAGATCTCCCAGAAAGGGGATTCTGGGACCCAGTCAGGAGAAGGCAAGCACAGCCCAGGCCCTTTTCAGACCTGGGCCAGCGGAGGTCAGGGACAGCCGTCAGGCAGATGAGGCCCTGGCTCTGCAGAGAAGCAGCTGGCTGTGGCTCCCCTACCCCCACCGTAGAAGGGGGTCCTGGGTGGGGAACCCAGGCCCTGCACACTTCCTTCCAGGGAAGAATCTGGAGAATGAGGCCATCCCCGTGGGCTTCAAGCCTTCTCTGAGCCTTAGTTTCCTCATGGATCAAATGAGCATAAGAACACCTACCCCAAAGGATGGTGGTCAGGATTAAATAATAAAAAATAATAAGTAATTGGTTTTTATCATGTGTTTATCATGTGGGACTCAATTTTATTTAAGCTTACAACAACCACTAGGCAAGTGTGAGTCCCATTTTACAGATGTGGAAACTGAGGCTCAAGGAAGTTAGGTAACTTACCCAAGGTCTCAGGGCCAGAAAGTAGGGCGGCTAGGATTCAATCCCAACTGCAGAGCCCACTCTCAACCATTCCTATTCTGCCCATCATATCTGAAGATTGGGTACTGGCTCAGAGAGGCACTTTCTGACTGTTCCATTGGCTTAGCTTGTCACCATACTCCAAATTAATCCTTCTGTCAATTTTGGAAGAAGGACATAGAAGGGTCCTACTATGTGCCAGGTCCCAGCCTTTGCCAGATACTTTGCTCCTCTCTCCAAACAAGAGGCCTTCAGACGAGGGACTCTGCACCATCCTTTGCTCTATCTCTGGTTTGTTAATAAACGTCCAACACTTGTTCTATCTTCCTAATAATGAGCATGATCTTGATACCCATTTCACAGGCATGGAAATAGAGGCTCAGTGAAGCTGAGTTGAGAGGTCACCCAAGTTCTCCCAGCTATGAGATGATGGTCCTGTGTCTGGAACCCCAGGTCTGTCGAACCCCAAGCCCATGCTGACCCCATGTCACCCACCTGTCCTGGTTCTGACATCCAGTTCCCCCAGGTCCCTTCCTCGGAACTGAAAGCCCTACCTAAGAGGAAAGATGCAGCTTTTTCTCCCAAAGCTGAGTTATCTCACGGGGTGTTATGTTGGCGGTCTAAACAGTCAATCAAAGAAAGACCCTTGCCCAATTCTCCATGACAATCAGGCTCTGTCCCAATGAGACAGACAGAGATGGAGAGGGGGAGACCAAAACCATCACCATTTTGGTGAACTCCCTCTATCCTTCGAGGCACAGTCCAAATTCTCTCACATCCAGAAAGCCCTTTCCTCCAATCTGGCCATGCCAGTTCCGCCCTCCTCCTCCTCACAGGGTCTACCTGGTCTCTCACACTAGATGGTACGAGCCAGGACTGTTTGGGTTGCAAGTGACAGAAGCCCAACTCAAGCTGGCTTCCGCCCAAATGGGCGTTTACTGGTTCCTAAGACTGAAAAGCCCAAGTGTAGAGCTGGTTTTAGGGGTTTAAACTATGTCTTCTGGAACTGGCTCCTCTGCCTTTGGGACTCTGCCCTCTTCTGTCTCAGGAGACCCTCCCCACAGGGGCAAGCTGGCCGCCAGCAGCCCAGGCCCCAGCCTGGCAGCTCCCCAGCAGACAGAGCCCTTCTTCCCCAGGTCCCTTCCTGGTGGTCTCAGGTACCCACCAAGCCTGGGTCCCAGAAGGAGAGCTTTCCCTAAAGGAAAATGGAGGTCCCATTGCTGTAAGAGGGGAGCAGAAGCTGGGTGGGCAGAGGCAGCAGACGCGCTGTCCTGGACCTCCAAGCCCAAGTGAGCGGGGACTTTATCCTGCTTTCTGCCTTTCCCTGGATTTGCTGAGTGACAAGTCACTCCCCCTCCTGAACCCCATTTTCCTCATCTGCCAGTGAGGCCCATACATGGCCCTCCGGAGACCCCAGCCCTGCGTCTCCTGCCCCAGCACGGGTGCTCCTGGCTTTGGGAACAACGAGCCTCATTAAGCACTTGGCTATATCCCTCTTCATGGGCATCTCCCTGCATGTGAACTGCTCCATCTGCCTTTTCTCTTAGAGAGCTCTCCTGGGGTTACAAAGCTCTAAGCGGTAGCCCCCAGAGACAGGCCATAGGAATAATGATTTATTCAGTGCATGTTTCTTGAGCCACGTGAGGAGCCATGTGGTGTTCCAGGCTCTGGGGAGAACAAGGCAGACCTGGTTCCTCCGACACGGGTCTCGCGCTTACTCGGAGATGGGCCCAGAACTGTGCTAGGCTTGTGTACATCATCCTCCCAAGGGTTAATTCAATGTCCTCTCATCAAACCCTTCAAGCATGAGCTTGCTCGTTTCACGGATGCGGAAACTGAGGTTCAGGGGCGTGCAGTCCCATCTGGTAACTTTCTCCCTCATCAAGCAAGGGGCGGAAACCAGAAACTGCCTCGTTGTTCCTTCCCAGCCACAGCTTGAGTCAGACACTGTGCAAAGCTCAATGGAGGTCAATTGCAGTGACAGCTCCTATAAAAATCAAACGGGCCATCTTCCAGGAAGCCGGAGGAGAGAAAATAAAGACAGCCATGTGCAAAGTCCGCCAGGGGTCTGGGGTGTGCGGCACCGAGTCCATACATGGTAATCCACATCCACTGGGATGGGCCGCCAGCGAGGCGGGTGAGGAGCCCCTGCGGGGCCCCGAGTGGCAGGAAGAGCCTTGCCATGCAAACCACCACTGCCCTGCAGGCCGAGAGGGGCAGGGTGGGTTGACATAATTGGCTGAGCAGCCACCAGGTCCAGCCTAGACCCCTGGGAGAGGCCAGCAGCCCACAGGAAAGGCCACCTGGCTCCCCTACCCAGCCTACCGGCAGCCACCCACCTAGTCAACAAGAAGGCCTGGGGCGGCGGGGGTGGTGTTTCACATTACACCCCTAGCTGCAATGGCCAGAGAGGTTTATGAAGGCTGAAAGCCAACCTGGCTAATGTCCAAGGTGGAGGCGAGACATTAGCGCTGGCTTTGGAACCCAGCAGAGCTGATTTTCCTGGCTGTGTGACTGGGTGACTGACTTCACCTCTGTAAGCCTCAGTGTTCTCATCTGCAAAGTGGGGATGGATGAGCCCTCCCTTATAGAGTTGTGGTGGGGCATAAATGAGTCAACAGTGCTGCCCCTCTGCATACAGTATACCACGTAATCTGTGCAAAGTAAGGATTGACTTTCTCGGCTGCACAGGAGGAGCTGAGGCTCGGAGAGGGGAATCCCTTGCCTCGAGTCAGACAGCTAGGCAGCCGCAGATACAGGCTTGGAACCCAGGTCTGTCTCACTCTAGAGCAGGACCCTGCCCACCTCCCTACATGCTAGGTGCATTCTCCTTACCCCTCCACCCTGACAGGTCCCTGTTTAATCCCATATATGTCCTGCTAGGGCATTAGTTCTGAAAGCATTGGCTGTGTTTGCTTCCTGGTATGCCACAGAAGACTTGGGAATTCAAATGTACTTGTGAAATCCAAACAGATGCAGTTACTAATGGCCCACAGTCGAGGCAGAGCCTGCCAGTCCAACAAACAGACAATACAAGGCCCTCCTCAGGCTCAGGGGAAACAAAAGTCTCTTTCTTGCCACCAGAGGCTCTGCGGGTGGCCAGCTTCCTGGGGAGAAGGAGACATTCTTTGTGGAGAGCTATAGCGCATGTTTCTGCTCAAGACACAGAATCTGAATATAGACGTTCTCACCGCACCACCCCACCCCCGCCCCCGCCGACTCCCGTGCCTTCTCTGTAGTCACAGACACACTTCGTCGGCTTAAAACACTCAGGTGTGAGGGCTTCAGAGGGCAAGAGGGTACAGCAGCCTTGCAGCTGGCAGGGCCTGGACAGAGAAGATACTGGGAAAGAAAGAAGAGAAGAAGGCACGTTCTTCCCAGGTACAGAGCCGTCAGCCCCAAAGATCAAAGCCCCTCACCCATGGCGCAAAAGAGACCATGTCTTAGGCGCAAGGAGGGAGGCAGAGATGTTGCTGACCTGGGGTCGGTTTTCAAGGAGTATACGGCTCATGTGCTGCCTCAGTTTCCCCAGAGTGATCAGCCTTTGGGACACCTAAGGCAAAAGGCTCAGAAATATCAGGGAAGTTCACGGTTTCCTGGCCACATGGCTTCCATCCCCTGCCTGGAGGTTCCTGGCAAACACTTCCAGCCTAGCTCTGTTAGGAACGGGCACCATGATGCTGGAATGTTTGGAAATAATGGCACCTACCTTCCTAGGCCACGGGGGAGGGATTTAACTGGCCTGTCTCCTGCTTAACCCTTGAAGGTTCCCTAGTGTCCCTGTAGACCTGGGTTCAAGTCCCATCTCTGCCCCTTCCTCCCTGATGACCTTGGGCAGTTCACAGCTGTTTGCTGAACCCCTCCTTCTCCCCAGCTGTATAATGGGGTTCATGATAAAGGTGGGAACACTGGACCCAGCTCTTTAGAATGACTGCCCAAGCCCTCCACATGGACAGAAGGGCCTTATGGGAGACCCCACATTTGTATCTCTAGCCTGGATTTCTTCCATTAAAATGCCTCAGAAAAAAATGAAAAAATAAAGTAAATAAAATAAAAAAGACTCACTATCCAATAGTCTCCTGGATGTTCCCATTTGGTTGGCTAACAAGCATCTCACAAAGCCGAATGCTTGATTCTACCCCATCCTCTCCAAATTTGTTCCTCCCCACTCTTCCCCATCTCAGTAAACGGCACCTGTTCTCTTCCAGTTCCTTGGCCCAAACTCTTGAAACCATCCTTCATCCTTGATTTCTTTCCGTCCCATCCAGTATCCAATTCACCTGAAAATCTTGTCAGTTGCACCTTCAACACATATCCAGACTCCAGCCACTCCTCACCACCTTCACATCTACCATCCTGGCCCGAGCCACCACTATTTTTATGGTGGATTATTGAAGGAGCCTCCTGTCTGGTGTTTCTGCTCTGTCCTGTGACCCCCCTTTAGCTTGCTCTCTGCAGAGGAGCTGGAGGGATCCGTAGGAAAAGCTTACCAGAGACTTGGTAGCTTAAAGCAACACAGATTTATGCTCTTACAGTTCTAGGCCAGATGCTCACATCTGTTTCACTGGGCTAAAGTCAAGGTGTCGGTAAGTCTGGCTCCTTCCTAAGGCTCCAGAGGAAAATCTGTTCCTTGCTTTTCTAACTTCCAGAGGCCTCCTATGTTCCTTGGCTTGTGGCACCTTCTTGAAAGTGCATCGCTCTGACCTCTTGCTTCCATTAGTCATGTCTCCTTCTGCTCCTCTGTAGCAAAATCTCCTGCACCTCCCTCTTACAGGAACACTTGTGATTATATCAGTGAGATCATCTGGATAATCCAGGATAACCACCCCATCACAAGGTTCTTAACTTAATCAGATCTGCAAAGTCCCTTTTGCCATATAAGGTAACATAGTCACAGGGTCGGAGGTTTAGGACATGGGCATCTTGGGGAGGCCGTTATGTAGCCTACCAGAGGATCCTTTTAAAATGTAAATTGGATCATGTCCCTCCTTTGTTCACCCCGCTAATCCTAGGGACACCCCATCTCAGAGTAAAAGCCAAGTCCTTACAATGGCCCACCAGGTCCTGTGTGATCTGGATCCCCCTACCTCCATGCCCTCAAATCCTCCTAGCCTCCTCTTCCCTCACTTTGCTCCTGCCACTTTGGTCTCCTTGCTGGTCCTCAGAAATGGCAAATATACTCCTGCCTCAGGGCCTTTGCACTGGCTGCTTTGCTCAGAATGCAACCAGATACCCTCATGACTCACTCCCTCACATCACTCGGGCCTCTGCTCAAGTGACATGACTGCACAAAAGCCTTGCTGGACCTGACTATGTAAAATAGAGGCCCCCCGTCCCCATCCTTGTCTGTCCCCTTACTCTGCTTTGTTTTTGTTCTTGGTCCTCATCATCTCATGTAATATGTTTATTGATTTACCATCTGCTTCCGTACTATAGGATGTATGCTATTTGAGAGCAGGGATTTTGTTCCTGGCACCGAGTAGGTGCTCAACAGGTAGCTGTTGGATGTATCCATGTGATCCAGACCCTCCAGCTTTTTCAGAAATGACTGAACTCTAGCCATTATCTACTGCATCTATCCTAAAAGTCTCCCAGCACCTTGGCTCAGGATATCTCAATTTCAAATGTGAAAATACACAAACAATAGGACTTAGAATGTAACCCTACCCATCCTGCTTGACTGCTGGTCCCCGGACAGCCTTGGACCCACTGCTCATTGAGTGTGACACTCGCTTCCCAGCTTTCTCCACCAGACAATGTGCATAGCTAATGATTATTGAGGCTCTAAGTGCCAAGCATTGTTCATTGCCATGTACAGTCAGCCACGCTAATGAAACCTCTCAGCCACTGTCTCCTCCCTGCCATCCCTGTCCTCAACAACCGGATCAAGGTGATGAGGTGGAGATTGTAAGGCTCTGGCTGATGATGGTGACTTTGGGAGGGTAGAAGGTGGATTCGATGAAAATTTGATAAAGGAATGAATGAATAAATAAATTATGTGCACCAGAGAACAGCAGCATATATTAGACCCAAAGAGTGACTATTTTTCTTGACATACTCCCCTCCATCACTAAGACCTTCCGACATCTGACCTCACAGATTCGATCATCTCTGACTTAAGGCCTCTACTTCAATTATAAGCCATCTCCTTGTTCACAAACAGTAATGATAACAGCCATCTCCTCTTTTTCATATCCCACATTCCAAACCCTGTACTGAGCACTGACTCATCAGTGTTCTCAGTCATTTCAACAGGCTTATGTAGTAGATTTTATTCTTCCTACTTCACGGATAAGGAACCTCAGACTCAGAGAGGTAAAGCCACTTGCCCAAGGACACACAGCTTATGAGAGGGCAGACTCAGGAGATGAGCCCAGGTCCTTCTGGCTCCCAAACTTGCCCTGTTAACCATTCTGCTTGGGCCCTGCAAACCAGTGACGTGGGCCACAGTCAGCCAAAGGACGCTCGCACTTATTTATCTAGCTGATGGCAGTATTCACGTGTGCACTTGCATGTGCAAACACACACACACACAGGAATGTAAGCTCTGTGGTTGCAAGACCCCCATGAGTCACGTTAATGGCACATAGCAGGTGTTCAATAATTTTTTGTTGGAAAATATAAATTTGCTTTGGTGCAGCTGTGTTCAACAAGAGGATTTGAATGTCTTAACCCACACCCCCCACCTGCTCACCCTGGTCTCCTACCTCCTCGGCATCCCTCATATCCCTGCTCAGCCCTGGGATGCCTGGGTTTGTGGCTTTGCTCTGGGCTGGGCTGAAGTTTCAACATCAGGCCAGGCCCGCGTCGGGGCTCGGTCCATGTGCGACGCTGGGTAGCCCCAGAGAAACGAGTGGTCCCTCTCGTGGTTCCCGGAAAGCCACCCTCCAAGTCCTCCCCAGGCGGGAGCCCCCAGGTGGGAGTGTTGGGGAGGGCTGGCTGGGCTGGGGAAAACCTTTCCTACCTTGCAGCCGTGGGCAGCTCCCAGCCTTCAGCTCACCCCACAGGGGCAGGGTCTCGCAGCTCCCACGTGGCCTCTGGAGACAGGTCCTCTGGGGACCTGCTCTCTCCATGGTAGCCCTGATTGGAACGTTCCCCCAGCTCAGGCAGCACCCCCAGGCCTGGGCAGCGGCAGGATGCCGTGAGGACTCCAAGCTCCTTCCCGACCCCCAAATGCCCACCCAATGCGGAGCTCCGGCGAGTGAGGAAACCCAAGAGGGTAACTAGAGTGGCTGCAAATATGCCCAGGGGACGGACCCGCCCCCAGCCACCTGGCCCACCGGAGCCCAGCTGCCGTGCTCACCATCCCGCCCTAGAGCTTGGGTGCACAGCAGCGGGCCTGTTGGGGAGCCAGCAGGACTGTGGCCTCTCCCACTGGGGTGGAGGGGGGTGGGGGGTGGGGGGTGGGGGGAGGCAGGCAAGAACAGAGTCCTGCCCCAGCGTGGGTACCTGCCAGTCCTGAGATCAGGAGGCAATGGTTTTGCCCCACGGCACCCCGCTTTTCCCCTCTGTAAAATGGGGAGAGCAGGCCCTCAGTGCCTCACTTTCCTCGCCCTAGTCCTGGCCCCAGGAGACTGCCCCAAATTTGGTACAAATGGACAGCTGGGGGAGAGATGGAGCACAGACCATGGCACAGCTTGCCATCACAGCTGGCATGTATCAAGCACTTGCTGAGCACAGGTCCTGCAGCTGATGCTTGCCACATATGATCTCACTTAATCCTCACAAAATGCCTGAGGGTAGGTCTTATGATCCTGGTTTAAGGAATGAAGAAACTAAGGCTCAGAGAAGTAATCTGATGGCCCCCAAGTTCATGCAGATAGTGAGAGAGGACTGGGATCCAGGCCGGGGCTCCCACCAGCTGTTCCATCGTGCCCATCGTAAAAGAATAATGAGAGCTCAAATTTATGGAGCTCTTGCTGTGGATTATGCAGTCTTTTAAGCATTTTGCATATATTAGTTTATGTTTAATCCTCCCAATAGTTCTTTAAAGTAGGCACTTCTATTGTCCCCATTTTATAGATGAGGAAACTGAGGCACAAAGAGGTTACATGGCTTGCCCAAGGTTGCACAGCAGCTAGGAAATGGTACCAGTAGGGTTCAAAACCAAGCAGTCTGACTCAGAGCTCTGCCACAGTGCCTCTTGTCTCACCTCCCATAATTCTCATACTCACCCGCAATGGGATCCATTATTACTTCCATTAAGCTGCTTGTGCAAGGTAACCCAGAGGATTGAGGACAAAGCTGGGATTTGAATCCTACTACCTCTTGCTTTATTCCTACAATAATAATAATTACAGCTACCATTTAATAAGCACTTACTATCTACCAGGTCATATACTAAGAGCTTTACATGTACCCGCACATCTTCACAACCACCCTGGGAGGGAAAGATTTGTATCAGTCAGGATAAGCAAGGTTATGCTGTGGTAATGAATACCACCTCAACCCACCCCCACATTTTCATGGCTTAAATCAAAAAATGTTTCTTTTTGCTCACACTACATGTGTTAGCAGGGCTGTGTTTCAGACTGTCCTTACTCAGGGACCTAGACTGAGGGAGGCTCCATCTATGTGCTGCTAACTTTGCCAAGACACAGAAAGGGAAGATTGGATTCAAGCACCAGCATTCAAATGCCCCAGCCTGAAAGTGACACATGTTGCTCATAGATCATTGGCCACAACTAGTCATATGGGCCCACCCACTCAGGGAAGCCACATGTGCATACCTGCTATGAGTACAGAAAGCAAAGAACCAGGCAACCGGACCACCCCAATATGATCCCTTTTTTACAGAGGAAGAAACCCAAGGTCCCAGCTAGTAAGTCAATGGAAGTGAGTCAATTCAACCTAGAGCCCATTCTCTTTCAACTACCCCAAGACTTTGAGACACAAAGCATCTGTCAATTAAAAGCACACTTAGCCTTCCTGTTTACAATGAGTATTCTCACACACTATTTCATGTAACCACTCAGCCCTGGTATAGGGGTTAGGAAAAATCCTCCTCAGTTTGCAGAAGAGAAAACTGAAGCTCAGGGAAAGGCAGTCACTTGGATAAGGCCACACAAATTCTGAAAAATGAGACAGGGATGAGAATTCCATCTTCTTGACCCTCCAACTTCTTGCTAGAGGCCCAGCTTCCCTCTCTCCCAGCTCAGAACAAGAGAGAGAAACTTAACACCACTTTCCCTTTCTCCTTTCCCCGTGGCAGGAATAGCAAGGGATAGACTTAGTGTTTTGATGCTTTCTTGGAGCAAGACGGAGAGAAGACCCAGGCACAGGCTGACCTCAAGGGCCCTTCCTCATTGCTGGGAACTGCCAGGCACACAGCCCTCAGAGCTCATCATCCAGCTTTGTATTTCTGAGTCTCTCCAGGCTTCAAAACGGGCAGGGGCCACACACATGAGCATCTGGCCCATTTTATAGATGAAGACACTGAGGCTCAGAATCTAACAGACAGCCTGGCTCTCCTGGCTAGAGGCAGGTAGCCCTCTGGATCAGAGACACTAAGAGACTAGCCCAAGGGTACCCAGCTAGCAAGGGCAGGAGCTGGCCCGGATCCCTGGGCAGTTTGCTCAGATGTCAGGTTTCTCGAATGAGAGGCTGGGGAAACTAGTCTGAGCAGATTCCTGAGCCACTCTGCCCGGGCCAAAAATTCCGGCTCTGCTACCACCTAGCTGTGCCCATGAGCACGTTACTTAACATCTCACTTCAAAATTGGAGTAAGAGCAACGGACTATAGACAGCAGTAATATCATGATGATGTTCTTTCATCATTTGTAGCAAAATGCCACAAAAATGTAAGGTGTTGGTGGTGGGGTGATATATGGGAATCCTGTATGGTATGAATAATTGTTCTTTAAAACTTTGAAATGATTTTTTTTTTAATTGAGGTAAGAAGGGACCTCACGGGGTTGTCATGAATAGTGGTAATTGGTACATAGGGAATCCTCCATATCAATTATTATTGCTGTTGTTAAGTTTCCAGTTTGAAAAAAAAATTCCTCAAAAATCAGAAGAATGATATATACTAACCAACAATGAGGGTAATCCATGGGTCTGAAACAATGGACAGGAAATATGAAAGTTCAATTTGGTGACAATTTTGGACCAAGAAGGTAAGAATAACTGCTGTAAGCAAAGCCAAATGGCTGTTGATTTTCTTTAAGTCTCAAAGCACATTTAATTGTAAATGGTCAGTATTACTACAGTTGGTGAGTAGTAGCATACCAGTTCTGGGAAACATTTTGGAAATTTGTACCAAGGGCCTTAAAAATGTGACTGCCTTTTGACTTACAATCACACTCCTGGAACTAATGACGATCATAGAGAGGAGATATTTTCTCCCATTTTACTAAGGATGGAGCAGAGGTTCAGAGAGGTCAAGTAACTTTCCCATGGTCACACAGCTGGAAGTAGAAAGACCAGGATTCAACCCAGGCCCATCTGACTGCAAAGCCATGATCTCTAATAGGTTCACTCCATGTACCCAGAAGGATGAGTCTACAGAGTACGGAAATATCACAATGGTTCAACCATCCCCATTTGCAAAGACATGCTCTCCATGTGGAAAATGCCAAATAATTTATGAAGTAGCCACTTGAATTAATAGGTGAACATAAAAATCAATCAACTATATCCTGGCAAAGTACAATTGGCATTTGAAAAAAAATTTTAAAGTACAATTTATAACAGCATCAAAAACACATGAAATACCTAGGAATAAATCTAACAAAAAATGTTCAAGATCTATATGCTGAAAAACAGAAAACTATAAAACATTGAGAGAAATAGAAGACCTAAATAAATGAGATATACTGTGTTCATGGATTGGAAGACTTATTATAATTAAGATGTCAGTGATCTCCAAAATAACCTATAGATTCAGTTAATATTAATTAAAATCTAAGTATTTTGTAGAAATGGAGAGTTTAATTCTGATTTATACAGAAAGGTAAATGAACTAGAACAGCCAAAACAATTTTGAAAAAAAACAAAGATGGAGGACTTACATTTCCTGATTTCAGGATTTTATTTTACATTTACAGTAATCAAAGCAGTGGGGTACTGGTGAAAGGATAAGCCCATAAATCAATAGAACAAAATAGATAGTCCAGAAGTACATCCACATGCATACGGCCAATTGATTTTCAATAAAGGTACAAAGTATTCAATGGAGAAAGAAGAGTCTTCTCAACAAATGATGCTGGAACAACTGAACATACACATACAAAATATGAACCTTTACCCATGCTTCACAGAAAAAGTCACTTGAAATTGATCACAGATCTAAAAGTGTAAAACTAAGAAATTTCTAGACAAAACACAGGAGAACAATCTTTGTGACACTGGATTAGGCAAAGATTTCTTAGAACACAAAAAGCACAAATTATAAAACAAAAAAAATTGATAAATTGGATTTTAAATTTAAAACTTCTGCTCTTCAAAAGATAATATTAAAAGAATGGAAAGACAAGTCACAGACTGGGAGAAAATATTTGCAAAACATATATTTGATATGAATGTGTCTCTCAGATAAGTAAAATCCTCTCACAACTCAACAATAAGAAAATAAACAATCCAAATTTTTTAAGTGGGCAAAAGATTTGAATGGCTACTTCACCAAAGAAGAGTTATAAATGGCAAATTAGGATGTGAAAAAATGCTTAACATCATTAGCCATTAAGAAAATTCACATTAAAACCACCATGAGATACCACTACACAACTATCAGAAAGGCTTCATTTTTTTTATACTGACAATACCAAGTGCTGATGAAGGCATGGAACAGATAGAACCTTCATTACGTTGCTGGTACAACCACTTTGGAAACCAGTTGGAAATTTCTTGCAAATTTAATCATACATTTACCCATATGACCCAGCAATCCCACTCCTAGGTATTTATCCAAGAGAATGAAATCATATGTCCACAAAAGGACCCACATGTAATTATTCATAAAATCCAAAAACGAGAAACAACTCAAATGTTCACAAATTGAGGTACCTCCATACACTGGACTACTTCTCCCAGACATAATAGCAATGATTTTACTGATACATGCAACAACATGGAGGAATCTAAAAGCATTATGCCAGTGAAAGAAGCCAGACACAAAAGGCTACAATCAGGATGTTTCCATTTTTACAAGCTTCTGAAAAAGACAAAGCTACAGCGACAAAAATAGCATCAGTGGTTGCAAAGGGCTGGGGGTGGGGAGAGTGCTGACTGCAAGGGGGCATGAGGAAACTTTCTGTTGTGAAGGAAATATTTTATATCTTGATTATAGCAGTAGTTATACAACTATATGCATTTGTCAAAACTCATAAAATTGTACAACTAAAAACTGCCAATTTTACTTTAAACTATGCCTTAGTAAATCAGACTTACAAAAAACACACACAAAACCCCAAACAGATCATTCATTCAACAACGAAAATTCATCAAATATCCACTGTATAACACCAACAAGATAGACACAGGGTAGCGTGTACATTTGTGTGTGTGTGTTTGTGTGTTTGTCAGTCAGTATGTTCCCTGTTTTCAAGAATTCCCTCTAGTTTCTGCCTGCTTCTGTTTGCTCTCTGGTGTCCTTAAAATTTAAAATTTTATAATTTTGTCCAGAGTTTATAATTGTTGTCTGCAGGAGGATTAGTCAGATACAAGCTATTCCAGGAGAACTGGGACTGGAATGAGACTAGAAGGTGATCAGAGAAAATGATGATAACTTTGGAGACATACAGCAAAGAAACCCAACAATAAGCATATATGATTCAAGAGAATACATTATTCAGATGTTCTTGTATTTGCACAGCATGCCTGCCACTCTGCTTATATACTGTTGTCAGGAATAGAAAATAATGAATGTGTTCCACTTTTGAATAAAAATATGTATTCTTTCATTCAACCAACATGAGCTTGCGGCAGGGCTAGCTACATAACTGTGGGTCCCTCTGCAAGATGAAAACATGAAGCCCCTTATTCAAAGAGTGGGGGGGAAACAAGGTTGTTAAGTGTACATTAAAAGCTTCTTCCTTTCTTTCATGGCCTCTCTCTTGCTTCTTGTGGTGGTTTTTCTTTGCTCTGTAAAGAAAAAAAATAAAATTTTATGTTATTAGCATGAATTTTGCTATTCATATTTATATTGAGCAATGCCAGTTTTAAATGTAAATACCAAAGCATTTAAACTCTTAAGTAGAATCACCAAAATTATGCAATTCATATTTCATGGTTCATCCTGGGAGGATGCCTCCAGCTGGCCAGAAGAGAAAACAAGTCAGATTCAGGAAGGTTGGAAGGAGGAAGAGAGGGTCCCCTTGGGCACCTAGCCAAGTGAGGGCTCCTTCTGAGCCTGGGTTGCTCTGCCACTGCACTGGTCAGAGCCCATGAAACCGGCTCTGGCTGGGATCCTGCAATGAGGCAGACACAATTCCTGCCCTCCATTATTCATGTCTTCCAGCTACAGCATTTGTGAGGCACTGGGGAGAGAGTAGAAGCCATGATGGAAGGTGTCCTTTCCCATGGCAAGATGGCAGCCTGGCTCCAAGGCAGGTCCACCAGTGCTTGGGAGATGGGATGCCCAGGAGTTCAGAAGGAAGGATTTTGGGCCCAGCCTCAGGGGATCCAGGGAGATTTCAGGGGAAAGTCAGCCTTGGACAGTGGGGGCGGAGCTAGACAGGGGGCTCAAGCAGAGAGACTTGGAAATGCCAAAGTCGGAGGCTGGAGAGAGCCCGCGTGTTGGAGGAAGTGAAAGGCACCATGCCATCCCACGGAAAAGGCCACACTGGTTTTTGTTTTACTGTAATCTCAATCTCATAGTTATTACCGTGACATTGAAATGTAGTTGCCTGATGACCCGCCTGGGACAAGCTGTGTCTGCGAGTCTTTGGTGGGCGGTGATTAGTGAAAGTACAAGTAGTCCCTGATTCTCCAGTTTCATTTACAGCTTGCTCTTGGCTTGAACAGAATACTTGGTCTCCCCACAAATGGGCTCTGCCTCCAGGTTCAGCCAGGGGCAGTGTCCAGGATGCTTACCCACTGCCTCCTGCTCCCTGTCACCACGTCAGTTTGGACAGTGACCCACTCCCGCAGCCCCACAGCTCAAAACAACTGCCCCAGCCCCAACCTCATCTCATCACTCACAACAGCTTCAGCCCCAGCCCTTCCAGCTTAGGTCAGGCAGGAAAGAAAACCTCTTCCCCAATGTTTCTGCCCAAGCCCCAGAACTCGCTCTGATTGTACTAGCTTGGGTCCATCTCTGATCCAATCCCTGTGGCCACAGGGATTGACTGGCAGGCAGGCGTGGGCAGAGGCGGACCGTACTCAAAGCAATGGATCCCAGTGGAGGAGCTATGGTTTCCTAAAAGAGAATTGGGGCGCTGTTTCTGGAAGGAGGGATGGATGTGGGCAGCAAAACATCCCTCAAAGTCCACTCTGCTATGCTTGACTTCCCTGTTGACCTTCATTTCCAGCCACATGGCTGGCACAGTGGAAAGAACACACTTAGGGGACGATCCAGACCTGGGTTCTAGTTCTGGCCTCTCTCTTTGTTCTCTGGGGGGGTCTCTGCACAAGACGATTATCCTCGTTGAGCCTCAGGCCCCTCTCTTGTAAAAATGCAGGTGAGGATATACAGCAAGTTGTGAGGATAATGTGATGGTAAAAGCTCAATAAATGGAAATTAGCAGCTCAACAAACAATGTCACACACACACACACATATGTAGCCTTTGAAATAACGATTCATTTTTCTGGAATGCACTTCTCTTTCTTATTGACACATCCTCTTGAAACCCTTCCCTCCACACCCCACCACCAGTGGCTGCCTCCTCTGCACCATTAAATAACAGAGTGGTTAAGAAGTAGGCTTGGAGTCAGAGAGGACCAAGTTCAAATCCACATAACCTCTTTGAATTTCATTTTCTTCATTTGTAAAGTGGGACATAACAGAACCCATCTTATAGGGTTGTCATGAGAATTAAGTCAGATAATATAGGCAAAGCACCTAGCACATAGTAGGTGCTCAGTAAAGATTATTATTACATGTATTCCACCATTTTGTAATTGTCTCTATATGCCAGCCTCTTCCACTCAAATGTAAGCTTCTAGATGGCAGGGGCTCTGCTGGGCTCATCTCCATTTCACTTTTGCCATGTCCCTACTTCCAACACCCACCCAGAGCCTGTTATCACATAGGTGCCATGTAAATGTCTGTAGAGTGCTTGCTACAGGAAAGCCACTTGCTTTCCACGCAGAGGGTGAGGTGGGCCTCTTTCCTTCTCACTCACCTCTTCTCTCACTTGGCAGTGACTGTTACTGACTCTTCTGGGGTTAGGAGGAGATGACAGTGGAGAACAGAGGAGAGGAAAGACGGAGAGGAAAGCTCTCACTTGGTGGTTACTGTCTAAAGCTGGCCTTCTACTTGCACATCTAAAGCTGACTCTTGCGGGTGCTTTTGTGAGTTCTTCAGAGACACACACACACCCACCACAAATACTAGTCCCTCAATGTGGGTGACATCCTCTCTTCAGGCTTGCTGCTTCCTCCATCTGTAGGCTCTCGGAATTAGCTGTCCCCTGCAGCTTCCTAGCTGCTGAAAGCCTACCACCTTTCAGGTGGTCCTTTTGAATAGACCTTGGATTCTCTCTTGCCAGCCCTCTCAACCCATATAACCCGCATCTAGTCCATGGGAAACACTCATATATATCTTCTGGAATGCACTTCCAGAAACTCAGGAAGTTTGGGCAATCCCGGTGTAGCATCAACTTCTCTTTCATGCCTGCTCTTGGAGCAGCCTTCAAGATTTTTCTCACCTTTTAGATTTTCCAGGCAGGAGCAGGCACTGCCTGTTACAGCATCCCCTCCACTGCAGGAGACAGATATCAAGTCCTCTTAGTGGTTTATTGAAGTTCCTTTCTTAAGTGAAAGAGAAACTGCCCTTAGGTGTGTGTTGGGTTCCCAGCCCAGGTCTTTCAAACGAAATCCTTCCCCAACACCCCTCCCAGACTTCATTCTCTACCATTTCATACCCTCATTGAGAGTGAAAGGCTTAAGAGTCAGGGAGTCAGAGGTTGACGAGGTCATTTTACAAGTGCCCAGGGTGGTCTGTCTCACCACTCACTTTGGATTCTGTTATTTATTGTGTCTTGGAACTTTCCAATTTAACACTTGTCTTAGTTTCCTGTGGCTACCGTAACAAAAGACCAACAAACGGGGAAGCTGATGTAGCTCAGTGGTTGAGCGCCAGCTTCCCACATGTGAGGTCCCGGGTTCAATCCCTAGCCACCGGTACCTAAACAAACAAACAAACAAACAAAACAACAACAACAACAAAATCACCACAAACGAAGTGGCTTAAAACAACAGGCATTTATTCTCACAGTCTTGGAGGCTAGAAGTGCAAACTCAAGTTGCCCATCTGAAGGCTCTGGGGAGACTCCTTCCTTGCCTCTTCCAGCTTCTGGCGGCCCAGGTAGTGGCAACATCACTCCAATCTCTGCCTCCATCATCACCTGGTCTTTTTCTCTGGGGCCCTCTGTGTCCTCTCCTCTTTTTATAAGGGCACCAGGACTGGATTTAGGGCCCACCCTAAATCCAGGACGATTTTATCTCAAGATCTTTAACCTGATTTCATCTGCAAAGACCCTGTTTCTAAATAAGCTCCTATTCTGAGGCTCTGGGTGGACATGAATTTTGGGGGAACACCATTCAACCCATCACAACTTCCTATTACTGGAATCAACACGTGATTCAAATTTCATTTCTTGAAGGATCATGCAGATGGCATACCCAGGCTTTGGCATGCTGAAGTTCTATTTGTTGGTTTTATCAAGAGGTTAGATATAATATGGAGCAATAAATAAGAGGCATGCCCCGGCCAAACTCCAGGCATTGGGTGATATTGTCAGAAGCCCTGGGATGCTCTAAGGTGGCAGCAGTTGGAAAGCAAAGGACAGTATTGCTTTCTCCATTATTCCCCATGATTCTTCTAAAATTATCAACCCTCAACTGAAGAAACTATGCTTGAGTAGAGAGACCCTGGAGAAAGGGTGCTGGGAGACATAGGTCTAGAGGCTGGCTCCACCACCCACAGGTCAAAGGAGCCCCAACGCAGTTATTTAACCTCCCCAGGCCTTAGTTGGCCCATCTATAGAATGAGTAAAGAGGCTCTGGGATCCAACAGCTCTGCAGTTGAGTTCCCATTTCTCCTTTTAAAAGCTTTGTGATTTTAGGTAACTTTTTTTTTTTTTTTTTTTTCAGTTCTAGCATTTTCTTCACTTGCCTGGATTTTATGCTCTGTGTTTGTTTGTTTTACTTTTGGTTTTTGAGGAGAGGGGCAAAATAATATGAAACCAACCCATGGAGAGTATGGACTTGAACACTTTTTGAGAAACACCAGGCTGAAGTCTAAAAGCCCCTTATCCCAAAGCCAGACAGCCCAGAAGGCCTGTGTTCATAGCGGTTTTGGTACAAAAACCACACACCCAGCTCTCCAACCCAGGACTCTGCCCCATGAAGCAGAGCGAGGGAGAAAACTCAGAACCCAGGCAGCAGATGGAATTGAACACCTGGGATTTGAGGCTGCTTGGTACTTGGTTAGAAAAAGTATCCAACTCACGGTTTTCCCTTTGGTCTCTCCATCTCTCCACCCCTGGACGATGCACTCAGCACTCTACTGGTTAGGCAACTTATTTTACTGCTCTGTGCCTGTTTCCTCATCTGTAAAATAGGGATGATAATAATAAGTGTGTGCTTGAAGTGTGGAAGTGTTGTGACGATTAACTGACAAATATCTGTGAGGTGTTAGGAAGGTGCCAGAGAAGAGCTCAGTGTTGGCTCTGGTTGCCGTGGCAGTGGTTCAACGTGGAGCCTGGCTGCACGTTGCCAGCCCCAGCAGGTATGAGCTCCTTTGGGTAGTCTGCACACACGGTGAAGCTGAATGGAGATTTTTGAAGGACACGTGAATTGCAGTGCTACCGTGCTCCACTGTCCTGGGAGGTCACTAGCCAGCTCCTGCCCCTTGACATTCGCTGAGTCTTAAAAATGACACCACCATCCCTAGTGGTTTTTGTTTGTTTGGCTTTTTTTAATCGCTGACAATTGTGAAATGCTTCACCAAGTTGAGCATTTGTCCTTTTTGAGGCTTCCCAGTCCCTGGCTAATCTCAGCTTGGGAAACATCCTACTGTGTGTACTCCTGGAAGATGCAGGGCCCCAGCCCTCATTAGAAGCTTAAAGGGGCTCTAATCTCCCTCTCACCAGTCCCTGTTGGCCAGGGCACGTCGGGTGCACCTACATGGGCTTGGTGTCTAAAGTACAAGAGGCAGAGGGACACTCATTGTCAGGGCAAGCGTGTCCAGGCTGCACTACTCCTGATAAGGACAAAGCCAGAGAGTGCCTGCTGCCTTTCACCTCCACATTCACCCATCTCTGCCTCCTCTGTACCATCTGAGTCAGAAATCTGCAAACTACATCTCCCAGTCTCCCATGACAGATGGCTTCCCATGAGGATCTGCCAAAGGAAAGCACTTGCAGGAAATTGGGAGTGGAAGAAGGGAGAAGCCATTTCTTTCAGGCTTCTGGCAATGGTCTTTAGCAGTAGCAGTAGTGGTGGGCAACTGAGGGTAACATCCGGCAGCAACAGTGTCAGTTTCAGCAGCGTCTGCAGGAGTGTGGACCCTGGGATTCTTATTCAGCCACAGCAATGATGTTCTAATGGCAGGAGCGGAAGCAGCTCCAGCAGCTCAGTGGGGAGTGTAGGCTCATAGGCTCCAGCCTAAGGGATGGTAGCAGCTTCCTAACCTTTGGATTACAGCTCTATTCTCCCTTTTTCTCCTTCTTTGTTCTTCTAGCCCTTCCAATACTTTGTAGCCAGCTCCCTGTATTAAATACCTACTGTTTGACATAACTAAAGTGATTTCTGAATCTGATGGTTATTCTGCTTCCTGATTCTTTGTCCCAGAGATCTGTCTTGAGTTTTGCCCAGTTTTCAAGTCTGGGCCTCTAGTCTCCCCTCAATTCTATGAGTCCTAATATTTCCCCCTGAAAAACCCCCTTTCTCTTTAAAAGCCAATTTCTGTAGCTTTCAATCAAGAACCTGATTCTATTACCATCAATTTGACTACAGCTTTGGGGGGTTACAAATAAGAACAATAGCTAATATTTGTTGTGACTTTCCTGTATGTCTGGCATTGTGCTCAATATTTCATAGCCATTTTCTTATTTATTCCTCCCAACAACTAGGTGAAGTAGATATCATTATTAGCAAAATGGAGACCTAGCAACATTAAATAATTTGATCACACAACTAGGAACTGGTAGAACCAAGATTTGAGCTAAAGTCATCCAACGTCAAATTCCCTCACTTTTAATTAATACACTCTACTGCCTGGTAATATATTCAATATGCACAGAAAATGTAAGATGCCTCTTGATTTCAGAAATATAAAAACCCCACACCATTCTGAAATATAGTATATACATGTTAAAGCCTTTCAGTCTAGAAACTTGCTGGTGGAGCATCTCTGGCAAAAGAGGTGGGGTAATTTCCAAACCTAGAAAACTTCCAAACTAAAAGTATTTCCATTAAACACCTGTCATAATGTCTGGAATCCCCACCATTCCATCTTGCATTAGAGTATTCTAGCCCCAGAAGTTCCTTTTTTAAAAAAAAACAATTTATTGAAGTATATCATTCATACATGAACATACATAAACTTGTGAACTTACAAAACAAACATGCATAACATCATACAGGGCTCCCACATATCACCCCCCCACAAACACCCTGGATTGCTGTGAAACATTTGTTAACAAATCATGAAGAAGCATCATCAAGGTATTACTACCAACTATAGTCTGTATCTTCCTCTCACATACATTTTTTTAAAGGATTTATTTATTTATTTATTTACTTTTATCATTTTTCTGTGTCCGTTTCCTGCCCTCTCTTCTCATCCTTCTCCTCCTGTCTTCACTGGGATTTGATCCTCGGTACCTCCGATGTGGGAGAGAGGCATCCTACCGCCTATGCTACCTTAGTTCCTAGTTTTTCGGTGCGTCTCATCTTGGCTCTCCCTTGTGTCACTCTCCTGTTACATCATCATCTTGCTGTGTGGCTCGCGGGGCCTGGCAGCACACCCGCGCACAGCGCCTAGTGGCCCACACACCTTCCATATTTTTCTTTTTTTTTTTTTTTCCCTTTTCCTTTTTACCGGGAGGTCCTGGGGATCGAACCCAGGTCCCTCCATATGGGAGACAGATGCCCAACCACCCAACTCACATCCACCCCCCTGCTATATCTGTTAAGGTTGACCAAAGATACCCAAAGTTATAGTCTTTTCCCATACAGGATGGTAAATCAGGCTTAGTTTATCATGAGCATTCCAAAAACCAGACCTAGGGAGAAAAACTAGGTCTGGGAACACATGCATGGTTTCTAATATAGCTAATGTTTAGCCTACCCTGATTATCACAAAATCAGGACAGCGAGAATATTCGCATCTCAGAAGTTCCTTTTGAAAGTGTAAAAATGTTACTTGATAAGAAAGTATAAAGGATATTATCTTCAACTGTCTAAAACAACCCCCAATACTTCTGGTAACAGTGAGGTTACCCATATTCCCCATGGGGTGGACACATGATCAGTGTGGACCAATCATAGTATTCCATTCTCCTGGCCACAGGAACTGGACCAGAGAAGGACATGTGACCCAAAGCAGGCCAATCAGAGTTCTCCTCTGGGATCTACTGACAGGACTTGCTGGAGAAACTTCTTTTCCTTGTGTCATGGAATTGAAAGGATATAAGTCCACAGAGCCCAGAGCCATGTTTCCTCTAGGAGGAGACTATCATCTTCAGCAGGAGGCCATGCAGTCAAATCCCAGAGAGAGGGTGAAGGATGATACATGAGGCCTGTTACAGTTGGGCAGTTTGATGTAATTATGAATTCCAAAAATATAATTGGATCATGTTTATAAACTGATCTGTTAATCTGGGCATGATTAAGTTATGATTAGGGCGTTGACTGGGCCACATCAGTAGGGCGTTGAGCCCCACCCCTTGGTAGGTGGGGAATCAAATATAAAAGGCATGGCAAGAACAGAGTTGAAGCAGTCTTTTGAGAAGCAGTTTTTATGTTGGAAAGAAGGCCCCAGGAGAAGAGAAGCGAGCCATTCGCCTGATAGTCTACAGCTGACCTTGTGGAGGAAACAGGAGCTAAGCCCGTAGAGAAACACAGCCCCGGGAAGAGAGGAACCCAAGGAGCCTGAACCCTGGCAAACGCCGTCAGCTGTCTTGCTTTAACATGTGGCAATGGACTGTGGTGAGAGAAGAAACTTAACGCTTTATGGCCTGGTGACTGTGGACTTCTACCCCAAATAAATACCCTTTATAAAGACCAACCCATTTTTGGTATTTCACATTAGCACCCCTTTAGCTGACTAATACAAGGCCCAAGGCCAGCTCTGTCCCTGACATTTCCTTAGATCAGCTATGGAAAGCCAATGACATCTCTCTTTTTGACTCACACCCATTTAAGTTTGGTTTCTGTCCCTTGCAACCAAACAGTCTTACAGTTCACCCCTACTGACATCTTGGCAAAAATTCATTATTGAATAACAAGCGGGCTCCCGAGGTACCAGAACACTAGAGTTCAGTTTGAACGTGGAGTGGGAGAGGGGAAAGATGTTGGGTGTGGGCTTGATGGAGGTAGGGCTGGAGTGACCCCCCAGGAAGGGGAGTGGACAAGGCCAAATCGAGCCTTCTCCTTCACACGCTTTTGTATGTGTTGCCTCGAAACCACCCAGCAAGAAGAGGAGTCCTCGGCTAAGAGAAGCAACTGCAGCAGCAGCTGGGGAGGTCTGAGAAATATGCAGAATAACTTTCTTAAGTATCTTCCTCTCTTCTATTGTACATAGAAGAAGTAATAGCTGCAAGCCCCTTCTTTTTTAGCACAGGCCCTGGAATGAGGACCCCTGGGAGGTTCTGTTTCCAGCTCAGCTGTGTGCCCTTGATCCAGCCACTTTCCCTCCCCAGGACTCACGTGTAAAATAGTAATAATAACTCCTCCCTGCCAGGGATAGCGTGAGGGTGAAATGAAGGAATGCTCAGAGCACCTGACTAGGAGGCAGCACACACCAAGAAGGGTTCTGGACATTGGTAGCTATTCAGAAAGAAGAGTTTCTCTTGAGGCAAACTGTCCCAGTCATGCAGAAAAGAGCACTGGCCTACCTGGTTGGTGCACAGAAAGACTCAGCTGGCAGCATGGAGGCAGAGGACCTGGGTTCAAATCCCAGCCCTGCTAGTCACTGGCAGTGAGATCTGGACCAATCATTTCCTCTCTGGACCTCGGTTGTTGCATCAAGAAAATAGAGATGAGAATCATAAGAACTGCTTCTTGGGGTTGTTGGGAGGAATAATGTAAACCCCAAACACAAGAAAACTCCCACACTCTAAACTACTCTGTACTGAACATATGAGCTATTATTATGTCAATCTTCACCAGGAGTAGGGAAGAGCCCCATTTAGAGCATCAAGAGCAGGTAAAGGCCTCAGATAGAGACCTCCCTAATGGGAACACATTCCTGAGTTCTTAAAAATCAGAGCAGGAAAGCCATAGAGAAAGGGAGACCAGGGAGAGTTCTCAGCCTGACAGAGAGACCCATGGTATAGGGGAGCATGGCCTCAGTCTGTTCACCCAGTTCCCCTCATGACCCTGGCCTGGCTGAGGACTCCCCAAGGAGAAGAGGACTGAGGTAGAGAAAGAAAATCCAGCTCTAGGAAAGTCAAATAAAATCCAAGAATTCAACTGCCTAGGAGAAACTTGGCTTTGAACATCCCTGGCTAGTCTCTGCTAGTGCTTTTTAAAAAACCTGCTTTTGCAGATTAAAACAATTGGTAATATCCAACGTGGAGGAAGGGCAGGGAAATGGGCACTCGGGGACCTGTTGGATATGGTGTAAACTGATACATACACCATGGGGTATATTATTCTTTGGCCCAGCAGTTCCACTCTTAGAATTTATCTTAAAGATCTGTTCAGACAAGCACATAAAGATGTATATACAAGGATATTCATCATACTATTGTTTATAATAGCATAAAAACTGGAAATAATCTAAATATCCATCACTAAGGGACTGTCTAAATAAAGTATTACATCCCTATTTTGGAATGCCGTGCGGACTTCTAAAAAGGATGTTGCAAATCTACATTTGTTGACAGTGGAAAGATACCCATGGTATGCTGTTGAGTGGGGGGTGGAGAAAATGGATTGTAAAGCAGCATGCATAGCATGAACCCACTTCTGTCCAATCTCACACAGCTATGATAACTCTATGTGTAAACATGCAGAGAGAGAAGTTTGGAAGATGATCACCAAAATGTAGACCTCTCTGGGTGATGAGATTTGAGGTAATTTTTTCCTTCTTTTCTTTACACCCTTGTACCGTAACAAGATGCAGACGATTTTATTTGGCAGAATTCTTAGAACAGAAATGTCTTCAGACATTGCCAAATGTACCCAGGTTGAGAACTGCTATTCTAGAGGAAGGGGAAGGCAGGCTGGATGGTAGGGCTGCTCCCAAGAAAGGACTAAAAAATGGAGACCAGAGGCCACTGCCTGGCAGGTCAAGAGGAGGGAACCCAGGGATTTCTGAGAAGGGGGCTGTGCAGAAGTGAGCCCTCTTTACAATTCCTCTAGTCTTCTGTGGAGTTTAATGGCCTGAGCGAGACTGGATAGACTATGAAAGATTGTGACGAGGCCAAACCAAGATGGCGGGCTCAGGCGTTGGAACCAGACTGTGGGGATCCGGAGGAACTCAGTCAAGAGCTAGAGACATTGAGGGAGGACTCTAGACTCACACCATCCGTGAACTTTGAGGTTCTGGGGCTTTAAAGTTTGGGGAGACTGCTGATACAGAGTCTGAACTGCTCATTTCGGTCTTTAATAAATCTGTGCCAGCACCATTCTTTGGTTGTCAGGGATGAATCTGTCCTCTCTCCAAAGCAGGGCTGTCTGGAGTTTGTCAGGGCTTTGTGCCCACATGGGCCTCTAAATAATACAAATTACTAACACTTATTGAGGCTGTAACTACCTGCCAGGCACTGCTCAAAGGGCTTTATGTGTTACTCCCTTAATCCACATAGTAACCTTGGGAGATAAGCTGTAACCATTCCTGTGTTACAGATGGGGAAACTGAGGCATGGATCAGTAAAGTAAGTCATCCAAGGCCTCCTAACTGACATGTGTCCAACTAGGCTTCAGGCTCAGGCAATCTGGCTTCAGAGTCTGTGGTCTTAACCACCCACCAATCTACCTCTGAGGAGGTGTGGGTGGGGCCACAAGCATCCCCAAAGAAGGAGTGACGACATTCTTAACCACTGTGCTGAGCTGTGTCTTTAATAATAACATCTGCCATTAGTCCAGGAACAATGGAAGGTGCTTTGTGGACCCTATTTTTATTCTTCACAACAGCACTATCAGACAAGCACTATTATTACATTTTACAGATGGGGAAATTGAGGCCAGATTCATTGCCCTTCCTTTGTGCTCACGCTTTTCTGAGAATCACTTCCTTGTTTGTTTGTTTTTTGTCATAGTGTAGACACCTATGTATGCTTTCCTAAACAAAACTGTTTAGTTTTGCTTAGTGTTGAACATTTTTATAAACAGAATCATACTGCATATATTATTTTGGGTCTTACTCCCTTTGCTCAATATTATGTTGTTAAGATCCACCCAAGTTGTTGTGGGTAGTTGTAATTCATTCACATGACCTGCATGAATGCACCACAATTTATCCATTCTACTCTCAATGAATATTTGGGTGGTTTCATGTTGGGGTAATACAAATGATGATGCTGTGAACACTTGTGCATCCTTAAAGTCTATTTTATAGGATTTTAATATAGCCAAATCAGTTTGCTTTTGGTCAAAACTTTAATATCTCTTCCATCTTCTTATATTCAACTAGCTTGTATTCTTATGTTTCAGTGGTGACCCTTGCAAATAGTATATAGTTAGATTTTGTATTTTTTCTCAATCTGACAGTTTGTCTTTTAAGAGAATTATTTAGTCCATTTACATTTAATATGACCACTGATAATTTTTAATCTCACTGTTTTGTTTCTTTTTCTCTTGTTTATCGTCTTCTTTTGCATTTTTTCCCTCTTCTACGTTGGAAGTTATATACCTTTTTTAGTGTTTATCCATGCATCCTTGACTTATCAAATTTCTAACTGATTAGAACCTTTATCTTCCTCCCAGACAATAGAAAGACCTTAGAACCCTTTAAGTCCATTTATCCCCCCTCCTGACTTTCATGTTATAGTTGCTGTGTATTTTAATTCTACATATATTTTGAAGGCTCCCATGAGACATTATTAGTATCGTTTTACACAGTCAGTGTTCCTTGAGATTTATCCTCATATTTACCACCTTCTTTGCTGTTCATTCTTTCTTTCATTTCTGACTTTCCATCTGAGCCCTTTTCCTTCTGTCTGAAGAACACCCTTAGTGAGTGTCTGCTGATGACCAATTCACTGGTTTTTTTGTCCAGTAATGTATTTCTTTTACCCCCACTCTTAAAGATATTTCTCTGGGTGTAGAATACTAAGTTGGAGTTATTTTCCTTCACTACTTTGAAGATAGCATTTTACTGTCTTCTGGATTCTATTGTTGCTATTGAAAAAAATCAGCTGTCCTTCTGTCATTCCTTTAAAGATAATATCTCTTTCCTCTTGCTTCTTTTAAGATTTTTTTCTTTGTCTTTTATTTTCTTCAGATTCACTATGATGTATCTATATATGGATTTTTTTTTTTCCACTCAGGTTTCTTGGTGAATTTGGGAGTTGGTGTCTTTCAACAGATCTGGACAATTTTCAGCCATTATCTCTTTATGTCTCTCCTTCTAGAACTGCTCTTCAAGTATACATATGTTAGGTGTCCTCACTCTATTCCAAGTCTTTTACCCTTTCTTCAATATTTTTGGGTTTTTGTTTTTGTTTTTGTCTCTCTTCCTGCATTCTGGATATTTTCATCTGATCTGTATTGCCCAGATATAGCTAATTTTCTCTTCAGCTGTAGTTAATCTGCCATTAAACTGACTTTGAGGTCTTACTTTTTTTCATTTCTAAAAGCTTTATTTTGCTTTTTTATAAATCTGCAATGTTGCTTTTTACAGTTTCTTATCTTCTTATATTTCTTTAAACATAGTAAGCATTGTTATTTTAGAATCTGTGTCTGATAATTCCAATCCCTCAAGTTTTTGTGTATGTTTCTGTTGTCTGCGATTTCTGCTGTTTCTCACTCAGGTTTATTATCTCCTTAAGTGACTGCTTCATTTTTCACTGCATGCTGAACACTTTATTTGAAAAATTATTTGTAAGAATGACTTGTCACCTAATATTTTTTGTTTATTTGTTTGTTTGTTTGGTCACAGAGGCTTTTTGTATCCTTCTGCCAGGAATCTGAGAAATCTACAAGCCTTGAACCACTTTAATCCAAGTTCAAGATTTGAGGTTCTCTGGGGAGCCGGTGTGCCTCAGTGGTTGAGTGCCAGCTTCCCACATGCAAGGTCCCAGGTTCAATTCCTGGATCTAGCACCTCAAAAAAAAAAAAAAAAAAGATTTGAGGTTCTCTGGATCACCCAGTGACTAGAACCTGAAAGTCAATGAGAGAATTATTTTACTTATGATTAATCCTAACTTTTAGAACAGTCATTTGAGAGCTCAGCTTAAAGTAAGGAATCCTCCCTTTTGACAGATTCTGAGTATTGAATTTTGTCCTGAGGCCAAGAAAACCTTAGCTGTTTCTTCTGGATTAGTAACTGCCCTATGGGGAAATGCAGCTTTGGGTACTAGGCTTATTCTTCTAGGTTCTCCTCTTTTACTAGATTTTGGTCAGCTAATTTTTCCTTCTCTTATTAGTTCTTGGATGCTTTCAAGATTCTTCTTTATATTCCATTTAGCTTTTTCGGTTGTTCCCTACGGGAGAGTCTGTCCTAATTATCTGGCCCACCATTACCAGAAGCAGACATCCCCTATGCGGTACCTCCTGCAAGCTTCATACCAATCCTACTAGGTACATAGGATTATCTACATTTTATTAATATAGGAACTTCTCTGAGTGGAGAAGTGACCTAGCCCAGATCACACAGATGAAGCCACAGAGTTTGGATTGGACATCAAGAAGCCAAAGCTTCTTCGTACCATATCCTTCAAAAAACAGGTGCCAACTGTATCTGTAAAACAGATACAGTGCACTTCTGCACCACCTATCTGGGTGCATCGACTGAGATAACAGTTATGGAAGGGGTTTCCAATGTAGAAAATTCTCAGTACACTGCAGAAATGATTATAATGAAATATTACTCGCTGGTAGCGACGGCTTTTCATAGAAATGGCTGTGAGACTCCCTGGGATCTTTGGTTCTTGGAGCTGAAATCAGAATGTCCTACCAATGGTTGGCTAGTAATGATAATAAATAAAAATAGTTCTCCCATTGATTGGGGAATTACCATGTGCTGGCATTGCTCTGATTTAGATGAAAAAGATGATGATGAAAGATAGATGATAGATATAGATAGATACATAGATAGATAGATAGATAGATAGATAGATGATAGATAATTTCTTATGACTATTCTAACAAATTTACCACAAACCTGGTGACTTAAAACAACACAGATTTATTCTCTTATAGTTCAGGAAGTTGGAAGCCCAAAATCCGTTCCACTGGGCTAAAATCAAGGCTACTTCCTTCCTACAGCTCTGAAGCAAGGATCCGTTTCCTTGTCTTTTTCATCTTCCAGTGCCCACCTGTACTCCTTGGCTTGTGGCCCCTTCCTCCATTTTCAAAACATCACTCCAATCTCTGGCCCCATCATCACATGTCCTTCTCCTCTTCTGTGTAGCTAAATCTCCCTCTGCATCCATTTGTAAGGACACTTATGGGCCTCTTTAGGACCCACACAAATCATCCAGGATACTCTCCTCATTTCAAGGTCCTTAACTTCATCACACCTGCAGAGGTCCTTTTGCCGTAGAAGAAAACATTCCCAGGTTCCAGCGATTAGGATGAGGACATCTTTGAGAGCCATTATTCAGCAGACCATGACATATGTACACATTTGATCCTCAAAAGAACCCTATTGAGGAGGTATCATGAACTGGTTGAGAACCTGGCTCTGGAATATGATATAACTGGATTCAGAATTCATCTCTAGGGAAGCGGGTGTGGCTCAGTGGATAGAGCCCCCGTTTACCATATGGGAGGCCCGGGTTCGCGTCCCGAGGCCTCCTTGTGAGGGCACGCCGGCCTGAGCGGTGCGGTGGGCTGATGCAGCAACCTCATGGCAGGAAGCGGGTGTGGCGCAATGGATAGAGCACCCGTTTACCATATGAGAGGCCCCAGGTTCGCTTCCCAGGGCCTCCTTGTGAGGGCAGGCCGGCTAGCGCAGCGCCGCGGGCTGATGCGGCAAGACCTCACAGCAAGGGGGAGATAAGCAGACACAGAGAAGACATGCAGCGAATGGACACAGCAACACAAGCAGCAAGGGGGGGATAAATAAATAAAATAAATAAATCTTTAAAAAAAAAGAATTCATCTCTATTACTTACCAGCTGTGAGGCCTTGGGCATGTTATTTTATATCTCTCTACAATGAGGCTAATGATAACATCCACCCCATAAATTTGCCAATATAAAGGGCTCAATGAAGGTAGATACTTTTACAAGCCTTGTTGTCAGATGAGGAAACCGAGGCAAAGAGAATTGAATCCTCTTGCCCATATCCCACAGATAATAAGCATACATTACTGAGCACCTATTATGTGCCAACCAATGAGCTAAGAGCTGGGGACATAGCAGTATGCGGGGCAGCTACGGCCCTTTCCTCAGTTAGTTTTTTTATTTTTTTTTATTTTTTTATTGTGGGTAAAAATCAAAATTTTTCACAATACGTACCAATATTTGTAAGATGATATATAAAGACATATGCATATACGTGCATTTGCTTACATAAATGTTATTTTATATATATATATATCAGTTAGTTTTAACAGTCCAGCATCCAACTCAGAAGGCCACGACTTTCTCCCCAGCATGGGCAGCTCAGCATTGGAGAGACCAGGAAAGGTGGCCTGGGATAGGGCGAGGCCCTCCAGCTGGCTTACAAAGCACAGAGAGGGGTTTTCCAGATGGAAAAGCTGAGGAGGGGTGTCTTGGGCCGGGAGAACAATGTTTGCAGCAAATCAGGGCTTTGACCTTTCTCTCCTTTCTCGGTTCGGGGAGGAACCCATTTCTCACCTGCATTTTGTTCCAGTGCTGAGGCAGCATCTTTGTTCCAAGGAAGTAGGTCACATTTCCAGTCCCCAAAAAGGAAACTGCTACCTCCATTGTGACAGGGTGTGAAACAGCCGCCTCCGCTCCTTCCCCCATGTGGTCCCCGCTCCCTGGGGTCTGCTATTCCCAGAGCAGCTTTCTCCTTCCTGCCTAGCGAGTGAGGCTCACAGGAGAATTCATTAGCAGCCCCTGAGCTGGCCGTGATGGAGGTGGGGGACCAGCGGGGAGCGCGTGAGGCAGGCGTGGGTGGCCCAGTCCGCCCTCTGGCCCAGCGACTGGGCGGTGGCTTTTCCAGAAAAGAAAGCTCAGGCAGTGAACCTTGCAAGGCAGTGTTATCTCAGCCTCCACCTTGGCTCATGATCTGCTCCCTCCCAGCTCTGGGGCCTTCCTTTGGGAGGCTGCAGTGACTCTGGGGACAAGCCTGAATAAGAATTTGCCTAAGCCTGGGCGTCCAGTCACGCTGAAGGCCTGTGGCAATGGGCTCCATGCTGCCTGCACCTGCTTCCTGGAGCTGTCAAAGAAATTACTGAGCCAAGGCAGAAGCTGGCCGCCGAATGTTAGATTCAGGCTAAGGATGCCAAGTTCTCCAGGGAATCATGTGATGCAGTGGAAGCAGCATGGATTTGGAGGCAGACTGGAGCAGGGAGCAGAACTGTCTGAAAAGGACCCTGGAAACTTGCTGAGTGTTGTCTGAACAATGAGCTAACTAGGGACCAGTCTGCTCCCAGAGGGGTTTGCCCCCCTGACTCCTGCAAGTGCACTGAAACATCCCATTGGGCCCCAAGGTCCTCCAGATTTCTGGGGTCTGGCAGCTGACATCCCCAGACAGCCCCTGTAAACAGTCGGCACCACAAGTCCTCTCTGCCTGGTTCCAAGCAGTCCACATTGCCCCACTGACAAGGCCATTCTTCACATTTGCCCTTTAAAGGGAGACCCCCAGGGAGGTCCCTCTACTCTTCACCAAGGGAAGGGATGTGGGGGGACCCCTGGCTCAAGAGGCCTTGGCCTGTGCTGCTTCCTCCCCTCTGTCCTCAGGGCCTCATCTTCCCAGAGATGAGCACTTGCCCCACCTTCCTACCGATGGTGAAGACAGGGTGAAACCCTGAGTGTGTAGTCACCATCAGAAAGAGCTCCATGTAGGCCAGGAACTTCGATCTGTTGTTTTGCCAAGGATCATCCCTTTTCAACGTCTGCAGAAGATGGAATGGGTCTATTATTTCACCTCCCAGAGAGAGAGGTAGGGGAGGAGAAATGGTCACATGCCAGGTACATCTATACCCATCATCTCAACAACCCTTCACCCAACATTCTGCTAAACTAAGTATTCCTATCTCCTCTTTCCAGATGAGAAAATAGAAGTTCAGAGAGGTTAAGTAACTTGCCCAAGGTCACACAGCTAGGAAGTTGCATGGTGGGATTGGAACCTAGGTGTATCTCTGTCATGCAAGGGGTCCCTCCTCGGTCTCCCCCTCTCATGCACCAGGGCTTAGGATGAATTCAAAGACATCACATGGGATGGGTCAAGGAAGATGCTTGATTGGAGAAAGGAGGCAACCACATGGGCCAAGGGTCAGTGAGAAACGGGAAGGCAGGGAGTTCCCCAAGCCTTCCATCAGTCCCCAGAGAATAGTACCAGGGCCAGGGCACTGCGTGAAGTGCTGGGTAGACAGTGGCGGATAAAACAAGCCAATCCCTGCCCTCGTGGGGGCTCACACTCTGGTGGGAGGAGACTCCATTTACCACCTAGAGGTAAGTGGTATTATGAAGAAAATATAGCAGGATAGGGGATAGTAGAGATAAAGGGATGTAGGGGTGTGGCAAGAATGAGCATGGTGTGTTTGAGAAGCAGCGAGGGGACCAGCATACTGGAGTGGAGAGAGCCGAGAGGGAGCCCTGGGGAGTGGGTCATGGCAACCGGCTAGCAGAGGGCCTGGTGGGGAGTTTACATTTTCCCCCAAGTGACAGACATTGAGGAGCGAGGAGATGGCCTTTTCTTCTTAAAAACCCACAGTGGAAGAAAATAGACAAACCCAAATTGAGGGGCATGCTACAAAATAATTAGAGCATACTTCTCAAAAACGCAATATGCATGAAAGACAAGGAGCTAAGGAGACATGACTATGGCAGGTGATACATGATCCAGACTTTTCTTTGGGGGACACTAGGCCAAATCAGAACCAGATCAATAGACTAGTTAAGAGTACCTACCAAGAGTATTGCTTTGACAACTCATGAGTTTGGTGCCTTGCCAGTGGGCCCTACTTTGGGGTTTGTGCTCCCCGGTGTGACAAAATTAGACTCAGTTGTGGTTTCCCTACACATGGCTCTCCTGTCCCTTCTATTTGAACCTATTGTTGTTGCTGGAGTTGGTAGGTGTATGTCCAAGAGACTTGAATCTTTAGGTTGTCCGTGTGCCAGCTGGGCCCTGAGCCTCAACAGAGTTGCAACACCTACTCTCCAGCTCATTGGACTCACCCAGGACAACTAACAAGGAAGTGATGATGGACAACGACCATACTAAGGAACCGAGAGAGTCTACAACTGCAAGACCATCCCATCCATCAGCCGTAAGGGACTGAAGCCCCTTCTCAATTAAAGGTGGAGTGGACATCACCATCCCAGAATCCTCAGGATTGGGGAATGAACTATGGACTAGAGTGGACTTACTGGTATTCTACTATAGACTTATTGTAATTGTAGCAATGGAAGAAATTATATCATTGATGTGAAGGCAGTGGCCGCTGGAGGTTCTGAGGTCAGGGAGAGGGAAAACAGGTATAATACGGGGGCATTTTTGGGACTTGGGAATTGTCCTGAATGACATTGCAACGACAGATACAGGCCATTATATATCCTGCCATAACCTACAGAATTGTGTGGGAGAGAGTGTAAACTACAAGGTAAACTATAATCCATGCTTAGTGGCAATGCTTCAAAATGTGTTCATCAATTACAATGAATATACCACACTAATGAAGGATGTTGTTAATGTGGGGAAAAGTGGGCGATGTGGGGAGCGGGGCATATGGGAACCCCCTGTATTTTCTATGTAACATTTATGTAATCTAAACATCTTTTTTAAAAAAATTAAAAAAATTTTTTTAAATTACCAAAGTGGGAGGGAAATAAAGGGTACTGCTTTTGAGCTTCATACGGTGGGTATGAGAGAGAATGTCCTTGTTTATAGAAATACCCACGGAAATATTTAGGGGTAAAGGGGCATGATGTCTGCAACGTTCTTCCAAAAGTTTTAGAAAAAAATAGGTGTGTGTTTATCTATCTGTCTATGAGTGTATATATATAGAGAGAGAATGATAAAGCAAATGTGGGGGGTCTGAGTGAAAGGTGTACAGAAAGTCTCTGTACTATTCTTGCAATTTTTCCACAAGTCTAGAATTTATGTCAAAATGAAAAAATACTGAAAAGATCACCGTGGCTGCAGTGTGGAGAGCTGGCAAGGGGAGAGCAGGGAGCACTGGGAGGAGGCTATGCGGCTGGGCAGGAACAAGGACAGTGGGAGGACTAGGGAGTGGCGGTGGAGGCAGGGAGGTCCGGTTAGATTCAAGATCTTTTCTGAAGGGAGAGTTGTCAGGACTTGCTGAGGGATTGGGCTTGGCGCCTGAGGGAGAGAAAATAATCAGGGAGTGGTCTTTCAGCTGGAGGGATGGAAGCCCTATCCTGGGATGGGAAAGCTGGCAGTGGGGGTTGCCGCTTGGGAGAAGAACAGGAATCCATGACCAACAGTGGCGAGAGCTCCGTGATTTCCAGTGCCATTTTCAGAGCCGGTCCGGTGGAATTGGTGTTTAAAGCTGCAGCAGTGGACGAGCCCATCCAGGAACTCAGTGTAAGCCAAGAGAACAGGTGACAGGGCCTATTTTGAAGTTGCTTGGGAAAAGAAAGCGATTTTCATTTTAAGCCATAGGGGTGAGTGATTTAGCATGACCTTTTATTGAGTGGCTCCTGGGTGCCAGCCATTGTCCAAGGCCTTTTAGATGCATTATCTTTTCTTCTTCTCATGATAACCTTGTGCCATGAACTTCATCATAACCCATTGACGTGTGATACAAATAAGGCTCAGAGAGGTGAAGTGACTTGTCCAAGGTCACACAGCCAGAAGCAGGGAGCCAGCTGTTGAGCCCAGCCCATCTCCCCTTAGAGCAGGGGTTCTTAACCTTTTTTTGTTCCATGGACCTCTTTGCCAGTCAGGTGAAAACCGTGGGCCCCTTACTAAGTTCACACTATACTGTGTATTATTTAATAAATACATCACACCCTCACCAACACGTCCCCACAAGAATGATGTTTTTTTGAATGTCAGTTCAAGCTCGCGGACTTCTGGTTAAGAGCCCCTGCTCTAGAGAACCAACCTGGGAGTTCCCGTTTTCTGTCACGTCTTGACCTGTGCTCACCTCACTTCACCTCTTTGAAGAGAACACAGCTGTTTTTCCCTGCCAGCTGGGAGGTCGTTCTCCAGGGGAGGTAGTTTTTTTATGCCGATCCAGCCCCTTCCAGGAAAGAGCCCCTGAACTGGAGAGTTCCTCCCACCTTCACGCTTCTGACAGGCAAAATTAGGCCTGGCCACTCCCAAGCCCATTCCCCATTGCTCCTTCTCTGGAAACAGCTCCCGAGAGAGTGGAGCTCAGCATCCTGCATGCGGCTCTGATCTGCTCCCCCCAGGGTGGGTGCCCACCTGCGGTCCCTTGTTTATGGATGCCATTAACAAAGAGCAATAGAATAGCAATGCATCATTTTGAGCCTACTGGGTGCCAGCTTCTCTCCATGCATCATGGCTGATTTCCCCAGATGCCAGGAAGGCTAACATTCTTGTCCTCATTTTCAATACGAGGAGACCGAGGCTCAGAGCGGTGAAAGAATCTGCCCCAGGATCTTGCCCACCAGTGCACCCCCAGCACCCATCCTGGTCTGCCCCAACAGTGGATGCCCAATAACGACTTTTTGAATGGACTCAAATCTGCACATGGGTCTGGACCACAGGGCTCTTTCCAAAGCTTTATCCTGCCTCTGAGCTTCAGGGGCATGAACACAGGCCACGCTAAAGGCACAAAAGGTTTTGCTCCCTGGCTCCAGCTCTTGCTTCCAGGCTCTGGGTTTCCAAGGTCCATCCCTTCTGCCTGCTTTCTCTGTTCCAGCACAGCCTCACCCTTCCACACTTGCCCAGCCCAAGAAACACTCTGTTCCTGATCCCACCTTGGGTCTGTTTCTCCTCTGGGCAATCCAGGGCCTGGAAGTAGGAGGGTGTGGGAGGCCAGGGCCGGCAGGGTGGGTGGGTGCGGCAGGGCCAATGAGAACAAAGACAATACTTCTAAGAGAGCCAGAGGCTTGGCATTCTTGCTGCTTTCAGCCCAGACACATTCCTCTGTGCACTGCACAGCCTAGAAAAACAGGTCGGATATGTTCAAGTCAACAGTTAGGTACTGAGTGTCCAGTGCATCAGTCAGGGATGGCTAACTACTGTGACAAACAGCTCCTCATCGTGGTGGTATGGCATAATGAAGGAGTTTGGATTTTTTGTTGTTGTTGGTTTTTGTTGTTGTTGCCAGATGTCAGGGATTGACTTTAAAATACTCCAGCAGACAATTTAAAATGTAGGGTTGGGATGGTAAATGAAAGATTGGCAAAACGTCAATAGTTTTTTGAAGCTAGAAGGTTATTACATTATTTTGTCTGCTTCTTTTGTTTATTTGAAACCTTTTTGTATATGTTTAGTTCTCACTCATACAAAGTCCAATGATGGTGTTTCTGGTCTGCAGCTCTCCCATGTGACTTTCCTCCAATGGCTGTCCCAGGACGCAGGCCCCTGCCAGCTGATGGCGTCAAGGTCGTGTTGGAGTCAGACAGGGAGAAGAAAGAGAAGGTGGCATGCTGGCTACCTAACACCTCCTCCCCAAAGCGTCCTGCATCCCTTCTACCTACAGTGCATTGGCCAGAAAATGATCAGCAAGGAATGCTGGGAAACGTAGTCCCCGGCTGGGCAGGTGCTTCCCAGCCCACCACCATCTAACAGTAAGGGGAGCTGGGAAACGTAGTCCCTGGCTGGAGAGGTATTTCCCACCTACCACCATATAACAGCAAGGGGAGCTGGAAGCTTTGCTGCTCAGCTGGCTGTCTCAGCTACACCCCCTGTCTGGGGGTGTGTGTGGCCATGACATCAAAAGGGATGCCTTATCTCAGTAGGGTCGGCTGGTCTGTAAGGAGATAGAAAAGGGATCTGTAGGGATGAACGTGTAAGTTGCTGCTACAAGGTTTCCCAAACTTGTTCCATGACCAACCCATGAAATGGTCAGG
>JAQZBX010015251.1:0-37731 GCA_029593785.1 Cabassous unicinctus
TAAAAAAAAAAAAAAAAAAGGAACACATTGTAGCAATGGCTAACAAAACTGCATGTGCATTTACTCTTTGATCCAGAAATTCCACTTATAAGATTTTTACCCTAAATATACTTGTCCACAAATACAAAACCACATATAGAAAATGTTATGTAGTGCAGCATTATTTGTAATAGCAAATTTTAGATAGAACATAAATATACATCCATATAAGAAAGATTAAATAAATTATGAAACCACCACATGATGGAGTCCTATTTAGCCATATAATTAAAGGATAATTTGCCATGAACCTATGTGGAGTGTTTCCAGAATACATACATTATTAAGTGAAAAAAGAAGGTTCAGGAGAGTATGTATAGCATGGTACACTACACTTTATGTAAGAGCACAGGAGAAATGTAAATGTATTTTTTCTATTATATGTGTATATATAATGTATATTAGGTTATATATTACACACATACTTAGGTATGCTCATAGAAAAGAGTAACAGAAAATAATGAAAATGGTTACCTATGGAGTTAGACATGAAGAAGTTTAAAGAAATGCAAGGGTAGAAATAAAGTTCTTCTTTACATATGAATAAAAGCTAATAATTGTGGAAGGAATTATAGAATTAGAAAAATAAACTGACTATTTTGGTAACTCTAATGTAATAATTGAAATCAGAGAAGCATTATCAATAGATACTTGGTACCATGAGTGGGGTCATGCTGCTTCAATTACCAAAAATAGTGGAACAGTTTTATAAATTGGTAAGGGGATTTTTTGAAGAGATTGCTAGATGCTTGATAGAAAAGGTCTAGATTGCTTTGAAGAGACTGTTGGTAGGAATATGGACTCAAAAATTATTTATGGTGAGACCTTAGAAGGAAATGATGAAACTATTAGTGGAAAATGGAGGAAAGGCAACCCCTGTTTTAAAGTTACAGAGAACTTGGCAAAATTGACTCCTGATGTTAGATGGAAGGCAGAATTTAAAAGTGATAAGCCTGTACATTTAGCTGAGGAGATTTCCACAGTAAATGTGGAAAGTGTGGCTTGGCTTCTCTTTGCAGCTTATAGCAAAATGTGAGAAGAAAGAAATAGGCTGAGAACTAAACTGCTGTGCCCAAAGAAATCAGAGACTGATGATTTGGGAAATCCTGAGCTTCCAGAAAACAAGTCTCCAGAGGATAGTGTCCCATGTGAGGACTTAACTAAACTTGGAACTAGTAAGTCAGGATTGTAAATGAAGTTATCCAGGAACAACTTGTGGAAAATCTTACTGTCTGATGGCTTGGACCCCTCTTTTCTGCATGCTAAACCAACAAGCTTTCTGTGAGAGCTGTGTGAACAAAACCACTGTCAGTCTGGACTGAAAGGGACAGGGAGGGGAGAGAAAATGACTTCAAGAGGAAAACCATGGAGGCTGAGGTCTGGAATTAAGACATTTTCTCAAGCCAAGAGAAGGACTCCACCCCTGTGTGTGGAAAGAGTGAGTTTGCCCTGGCATTTGAAGAGGGTAGATGTTCCAGCCTATTGTTCAGGGAGAATTTGACCACCCCAGGCTACAGAGAGGGTGGAGTGTGTTCCCCAGTGGTTGGGGAGAGTTAGGTCACCACCCCACACTTCTGAGTACTACTACTATTAGGAGAGAGTCAGGTCACCTCTCCATTGTTCTGAAAGGTAGGGTCTATATGCCAGAGATTAGGGAGAATATTGCCACTAAGAATGTGGTACTAAGGGGTTGTGCTCAGGGGTTTGAGACTGTCTTCCAGAGATTGGGGAAAGTTTGGCCATCAACCCAATGTTCTTAGAAGGTGAGGTCTGGAGCTCTGTCACTACCTAGATCTTTGAAGAGGATATAACCAAAAGTATGGCTCTTGGGCAAGCTCATGGAAAGTGTAGGCCCCCATGAGGCCCCAAGGAGAAGAAACCATCATTCTAAGTATGACTATCAGACTTTGAAATTATGGAATATGCCCTGCAGGTTTTTGGAACTATTGGAGATCTGTGATTCCTGTTTTCCTCCCAATCTCTCCTTATGGTAATGCAAATATTTATCCTATGTCTGTCCTTCCTTTGTATATAAACAGGTAAAAATTCTTCCCGAGTTTCACAGGTCTACAGCCAGATGGGATTTTCTGCCCCCAAGACAAACTGCGTGCCTATAACTGATTTTTAAGTGATTTTGTGCTTAACCTTGCTACTGAAATGATTTAAGGTTTTTGGAAATTCATGATGTAATGAATGTATTTAGCATATGGAAAGACATGTCTTTTGGGGATTCAGAGGGTGGAGTGTGGCAGTTTCAGATTATTTTATGAATCCCAGAAAGAGAATGATTATGTTTGTGAACTAATCCATTCTTGTGGGTTTGAGACCCTTTCAACTGGACTACACCAGCGAGACATGACTCAGATTGAGCCTCTGCCTCAATGCTGAGTCTGATAAAGACAGAGACACAGAGAGTGACACACACACTGAAAAAGGGAGCTACCGCATTTGATCCTGCCATGTGAGAGAAAGGAGAGGCTCAAAGAGCTGAGGCCCAGGGAGAGTTGAGCCATATGCCTGATAGCTTGCAGCCAAACTCAGGAAGAAAGCAGAGCAGCAAAGACTGATAGAGAAGGACTGAAGAGAGACAAGTCCTACGCCTGGTTACCCACAGCTGAGCTCTGGGAAATGACAGTAGATTCTGGAGGGCAAGGCAGAGACTTTGGCAGAGATTGGCAGCCATCTTGCTTCACCATATAATAGCTTGCTTTGGTGAGAAAGCACCTCTTATGGTGCCTTGGGCTGAACTTTTCACAGCCTTAGAACTATAAGCTTTTACCCCAAATGAATCCCCTTTATAAAAACCAACCCATTTCTGGTACTTTGCATCAACAGTCCTTTGGCAAACTAAAATAGATACTAAAACCACTGTGGAAAGTTTGTTGGAACAAGTTATTTGTACCTCTTTAAGGTATGACCCCAGAGATTACACATTGATTACTAATGGGAAAGAACAGTTATTTACAATTGAGAGATTTGGTGGCCAACTTTTGTACTGTGTTCCTTAATGTGAAAAAATGAGATATACAATAATACCAATGGACTATTCTTGCCAAAGAAATTAACCTGACTCTCTTCATGTGGAAACAATAAAAAAAAAAACAGAAAAACAGTGTGGTGGCCTCGAATCATCAACAAATTCAATATTATGAGAAAAACAAAAGATTGGGTGGAACAGTTCAATATTAAGAGACTAAAGGGCCAAACCAAATACAATTTGCAAACCACAACTGGAACCTGGGTTTTAACAAAAAGATTCTAAAAGACATTTGAAGAACAACTGGGGAAATTTGCAAATGGACTGCATATTAGGTGATAACTTTTAAATGAGTGTTTTTCTTATGTGGCATTGGTATAGTTGTTATATAGAAGAATGTCCTTTTTCTTAGGAGATTCATGAAGATGCAGCTATTGGTGAAATGTTAGGATGCTTTCAAGTTACATTCAATTTGTTCATCAAAAAATTGTATGTGTATTTAAAGACAAAACTATTTTAGAAAGATTCTAATTTGTACATCTAGCAAGGTATAGGTTGTAAAGACACTTGTAAACGTTCTCTGACTTTTCTGCAGGTCTGACTTTTTTCACAAAATAAAAATGTATAAAAATAACAAATCACTATTAGACTTGTTTTTTTTTTTTTTTTGAGAATATAGCCTATCTTTATTTTAAAAAATAAATAAAATAGAAATCATCAATATGGTGAATCAATATCTAAAGGAGATTTTCCAAATGCAGTTCTAATATACGTGTGCCACCATTTGCTGGAATCCTGCTTACAAAGTTTGAAACTTAAATTGAGAGACATCACTAGAATTAAACCATTTCTCAAATATTTTCATATTGAGTTTGATCAAATAAAGATCATCAGAGAAAGTCTGACTGCAAAATATTCACTGCCAAATGCCTCAGCCTCTCCCAGGAGCACTGTATGTTTCAGGGTTGGAGTTACAAAAGAAATAAAAACAAAGGGCAAAAATCAGAAATGACTGGATTTTAGGGGGTCTCTAGGCATCATCAGAACTTAGTTCTCTCCTCTTCAAATCCTAGTTTTGCTTTCCTTCATGTTGGTGGAGACTTGGAGCTGGCTTTACCCTCATGCTAGCCAGGTGTCTGTTGGCAGCTCCATTCTCACTGCTTTCACATCTCTAATAGCTAGAGAAAGTTTCTCTCACTCCTCTAACATATTTCCATCTGCTATGATTGTTCTCTCTTGGATAAGATACCAATCCTGAAGAAATCCCTATGGCATGAGAGGCTCTGATTTTGGCTCACAATGCTCAAATCTAAAAGTGAAGTGACATCATAGCATCGGGACCACTTGAACTGAAAGAGGAGAAGTTGTTTCCCAAAACCAATTCAGGATTCTTTTAATATTAAAAAGGAAATTGAATGCTGGGCAGGCAAAAACAACAGTTGTCAGTACAAGCACAGTGGTTACTTCCAGACCCCTTTGTCACACATTGTAATGTATTTTATTTTCTTCACATTTTGTGACTTCATAGAAGCTATAAGAACAGTCTCTGGATATTTAAACATTATCTACTAATCAATACCCTCCCATATTCTTTTTTTAATAGGATGAACTATCTTCGATTATACACTTCTTGATTTCCCATTCATCATTAATGAGTTGAACACATTTGCTACTCAGTGCAGTTCATTATAAATTATAAATCTTTTTTGTATTAATTCATTTCTCATTAGACTTCATGCTATTTGATTTCTAGTCATATTTCCACAAAGTTAAATTAATATTAAGGGTGGCATACTAACCTCCAAAGTGAAGACAATCTGATTCAAGGATGATGCATTTTTAATGGAGAACAAAGTTGCCACAGTAATACATTAATTTTCTAGAGTGTAAGGTGACTTACTCTAGTAATAACATATATCCATCACTTTTGCCCTCAGTACTAAAATAAAATAGTGTTTGATGAGCATGAAAGACCACCACATTATAAACTATCACTATTTTTACACAACATAAACAGAAAATAATGAAATGATCTTGTAAAATTGAATTTTATGAAATTAACACTCACCATATCAGTTTTTAAAATACCTTTATTCTTAATAATTCATATAGTTTTAAATGGTCCATATATATTGAGTCCTACTCTATCTGATTCTTTTGTACCTTTTGTTTTACAGTAGTATATTAATCAACTTTTGCTCCAGCAACAAACAGCCCTAAAATCTAAATGGCTTATAACATTTATTCTCACTCATATTACATGACAGCTAAATTTTGGCTTCAGTTTGACTGGGCTTTGCTGGATTTACGTGGCCTCCACTGAGCAGCATTGCATTTGGCTTTGCTCCATGTCTTTTCTCATTCTAGGAATTAGGCTGTAAGACCAACCATTACTATAGCATACTGTTTTAATGACAGAAGGCAGAAGTTCAAGAGGGCTGACAGAAACTTACAATACTTCTAACGACTTCTAATAAGATATGACATATGTTATATCTGCTCACATTCAATTGCCCAATGCAAGTCACATGACAAGACCCAACTTATGTGGAGCATAAAATTGTACTTTTCCCATGAGCAGGGAGAGGTATAAATCAGAGAGTGATGAATATATAGTGGGCAATACTAAAATCTACCACAAAAGGTTTCCAAGAAACTGACTAATTTTGCTATGTTTAGAGCAGACAGGCGGCTATTAATCTACGTATTACTTTACACACCCATTCAATATGTGCTGTGGGTCTTTATTAAGCACTCTCGTGACACAAATTAAGAACACTAGAAAAGAAATAAAGAAACATAAAATATGGTTCCTTACAAGGTGTTTTACATTTCTTTAGGCAGGAGTCAGCAAAAATTGTTTATAAAGAGCCAGAATGCAAATATTTTAGGTTTTGTGGGCCACATATGGTTTCTGTGACATATTCTTCTCCTCCTCTTCCTCCTCCTCTTCCTTCTTCTCCTCTTCCTCGTTCATCTCATTTTTCTCCTTTTTCTAACAATCCTTTAAATATGTAAAAAAAAAAATTCCAAGCTCTCAAACTGCATAAAACAGGGCTATTGAATAGATTTGACCCGTGGGCTCTAGTTTGCTAACACCTGCTTTAGGGAAATTCAAAGGTATTTACCTAGTAACTTACATTTTGCTTAACTAATAAGACTGCTGTTAGTTACCAATGAGAGACTGTATGTAAAGCATATAATGCGGTTCCTTTCAAATACCAAGAAATTAATACATACTAGGAATATTTTTGTAAAATAAAAAAGGAAATGTAAGATTAAGGCTTATTTGTTGTGGTGCATTAATTCCATCTTAGCCCAGAGGGTCTCTTTAAAGTATTTCTTCTCTTCTAACAGAGTATGGTTTATCAATATTGTTATTAGAACACAGTCTTACCATTTCTCATACCAAGATTGAGGAAGCTGTGGTAAAGGAAAAGAACACTAATGCAAATAGATGTAGAATAAAAAGATTGGAAACTATTCAACAAATTCAATTTTCTATAATTATTAAAAAAGGTAGAAGAAAAAGTGTCAATGGAAAAAGGAATAAGAGATATTAAGGACCAGAGAGCCTAAAACCTTCTTTACTCCCATAAACACCCATATTTGCTATTTAAAGTGATTTTGTAAAAAGGAGAAATGGGCATGGATTAAGGCAGTTTCCTCTGGTAATGGAAGAGTGACTTTTTTTTTTTTAAGATTTATCTATTAACACCCCCGCCCCCATTGTTTTGCACTCACTGTTTGTTCTCTGTGTCCATTCACTGTGTGTTCTTCTGTGTCTGCTTGTCTTCTCTTTAGGCAATACCAGGAACCGATCCTGGGACCCTCCAGAGTGGGAGAGAGGTGCTTAATCTCTTGAGCCACCTCATCTCCCTGGTCTCCTGTGTCTCTTATTGTCTCTCCTCTGTGTCTCTTTTTGTTGCATCATCTTGCTGTGCCAGCTTTCCACATGGGCCAGCAGTCCTGTGCACGCCAGCACTCCTGCATGGCCTAGCATTCCATGTGGGCCAGCACTTTGCGAGGGCTAGCTCTCTGCTTGGGTCAGCTCACCACACAGGCCAGCTTGCCTTTCACCAGGAGGTCCCGGGAACCAAATCCTGGACCTCCTATATGGTAGATGGGAACCCAATCACTTGAGCTGCATCTGTTTCCCCTAGAGTAACTTTTATTGGAGTAAACCTCTGGCTAATAATAAGTAAAAACTCTGGACAAAACATTTTTTAAAAGAACAAAATATATTTTTAAAAAATACCCAACTGCTTGAAGTCACTCTAGAGCAAGCAAAAGCAAATGGAAACTAAAGGAGATGTGATCTGCAAAGGAAAGGAAGCAAATTAAGTAGGAGCTTATTTAATCAGCTTTTCCCTTGAGGGCACTCCTCCATCCATGTGGTATACAAGGATAATAACAACAGAAAACAGCAGTTTTATTGGAATGAAGAGTTAGAGATCAGAGTTGGAGACTGCTAGGATAGGTGGAAATTGAATAGTAAATTCCTGAAAAGGAGGAAGCCGCAGAAAGAAACCTCTCAAATCTCTATAAGTATTTCCCTCAAATACTTAGCTTATATCTAAGCTGAACATATGGAAGCAAAGATCCAGGGGAAAAAAAATTAAAGCCTTAAATGATATGAAGCTGCCCAGTCCTCAAGAACCGGAGATTGAATTTCAAATTTTGGCGAGCTAAAGATAAACACCTTGAGCTTTCCACTGCAGCCTCTGAAGGTCTACTCTAAGGAATAAAATCAAAATGGACCAGAACTGACAACATGTAAAACTAAGCTTTCACAAGATGAAAGTGTTTTTTTTTTTCCCCAATAGTTTAACTGGTTTTTAGAAAATAATCTTAGGCGGAGGAGTCCAGAATACTGAGACCATAGGAAGTTTTATCCACAATGCAGAAAACAGTAAGTACTAGATGTAAGAAGCATAAAAAGGTGGAGCATTTTAAAGGGTAAAAAATAGAAGCAGACAGAGAGTTGAAGATGACATTGGAATAAATAGACAAGATTTTAACAACTAATATAAATGTACTAGTCAGCCAAAGGGGTACTGGTGCAAAATACCAGAAATCTGTTGGCTTTTATAAAGGGTACTTATTTGGGCTAGAAGCTTACAGTAACCAGGCCATAAAGCATAAGTTATTTCCCTCACCAAAATCTGTTGCCACGTGTTGGAGCAAGATGGCTGCCAACCTCTGCAAGAGTTCAGGCTTCCTCTTCTTCTTAAGGCTCCATGGTCCCAGCCCCTTCCAATATCAGCCGCAGGCTGGCACAAGTCTTGTCTCTCTCCCAGGGCCCATTTCTCTCCAGGCTCAGCTGCTCTGCTCTCTCCACAAGACCAGCTATAAACTGTCAGGTGAATGGCTCCTCTCTCTTCCTGGGGCCTGTGCCGTGTCTAATGGAGCCTTCTTTCTTTCCTCATGTATCTGCTTCTCTGTGTGCTTACTTCCTGGGCTCTTCTGCTGTGTTGTTCTCTGTGAGTTCCTGCCCACCAAGGGGGTGGGGACTCAATGTTCTACTAATGTGGCCTGATCAAAGCCTTAATCATTATTTAATCAAGTAAAAGTGAAACCCCTGAACCCAATCCAATCTAATACACCCAGAGGAACAGACCAGTTTACAAACATAATCCAATATCCATTTTTGGAATTCATAAATAATACCAAACTGCTACAATAAATATGTTACATATTCTACAGTAAAAAAAGAACATAATGGGTATGGAGTTGGGGAATTTCAGGAAAGATTTACAGTTCTTAAAACAAAAAAAGTAAAAAAGAATCAACTGGATAGCCTAAAACCAAGATATACCATATCTGAAATTGCTGCTCCCATATATGAAATTTGTCACCTTTTTCCTTGCTATTTTTAGGATTTTTCTTTCTTCTTGTTTTTCAATAGTTTGATTATGATGTGTCTGGGTATAAATTTCTTTGCAGTTTCCCGTTTTGGTGTTTTTCTGAGGTTCTTGAATCTGTTAGTGAATGTCTTTTGCCATCTTTGGGATATTTTCAGCCTTTATTTCTTCAAATGCTTTTTCTTCTTCTCTTTACTCTTTCTCCTTACCTTTTGAAAGTCTAATGACATGAATGCATTCCTTTTGCTATTGTCCCATGAGTCCCTAAGGCTCTGTTCATTTTTTTTTTCAATCTTTTTATCTCTGTTGTTCATATTGGATATCTATTTATCTATTGATCTAGTCACTGTTTCCTCTGTAATTTCCATTCTGATACTAAGTCTATCAATGATTGTTAAATTTCTCTTATTAAAATTTTCATTTTTAAAAGTCTTCTTCATATCATATATTTGTTTACTGACACTTTCTATTTTTCCACTTGTTTCTACCAAATTAGCTGTTACTTGGTGGAGTGTGTTTATAATTGCTGACTTATAAGCATTTGTCTGATTATCCCAACATCCATGTCATTTTTCAATCAGAATCTGTTGATTGTATTTTCCCTTGTAATTTAAATTTTTCTGCTTCTTTGTATACCAAGTAATTTTGATTTGAATCATTGACATTTTGATTATTATGTTATATTTTTTGGTAGTCAAAAGACAAATTTAGGCTCAGGCCAAAGGTTCCAGCTTACATTCTGTAGATTGTTATTCAAATGTCAGTTCAGGTTCCATAGCACTTACAGTGCTATCTGGATCAGTCCCACATTAATCATGCCCAGTGGAAATTGAATAGATTTCTACCCAGAAGCTCAGTTCTAACAACCTTTCATATGTTTTTTAGGTGAGATCCATGTGTGTTTAAATGAAAACCCAGTAGTTCAAACACAATTTTGTGAGATTACTATCTTGATATCTGTCCTCTCTGTGACCTTCCCAAAACATTCTACCTCCCTCAGGTTTCCTTTTTCTGTGCCCTGGTCAGAAACCTGTGGATTTGTTTCTTGTACTTCCAGACACTTACTGAAAGTGTGTTTGCATCTAGGACCAATTGATAGCACTACAGAAAGAGAGAGAAAAAAAGAAATAGAATTCACTGCATACTCTTGGAACCAAGATCCTCTGCTCAGAGAGAGGGGTTTCACCTCTGAGTTCTAGGTTCCTACCTGTCTACCACTTCTATTGCTGTGTGACTGCCATACCACCACAATATTGCCTGGGGTCTGGAGTAGAAAATAATTTTTTAAAAAGAAAAAAAACAGGGCATTTTCCCCACTTACTCCAATCCTTAGTAGTCTTCTTTCTTGCTCACAGACAGTAAAGAGTGTTTCTCATGGATATCAGGCTACCTTTTGTCCAGGTTAGGCAATATTGAGGGAAAACATATATAAACTCACCACTGGTGCTATAGAACATCAAATTCAGATCTCCTTCACAACTATAGCTGCTACCATGTTCTTTTCAGGGTTTTCAGATTACTATTTCATGCATTCTGTGCAAGATTTAGAGTTTCATTCAGTGAGAGATACAGGGTGGAGTATAGTTACCCATCTGCAGAATCAGAACACTAAGTTTCTTAATAATTTTAAGTGGGCATGGATTGGAATGAAATTAAGTATGATAGAAGTGAGGAAAGTAACTGGAAAAAATATTTGAAGTGACAAATTACAGACAGGAGGCCAAAGGAAGAATGTCACTTGCTGACAAACCAGTGGTGTTTTCCGTGACTGATGTGTCCTAATGAATTGACTGGAAACTAGCGTTCAGGAGCCTGAAACAGTGCATTTCAGAGAATAAGCTAAGTGATAAGTCTGGCACAATCAAAAATTCTCCTAATGAATATCTTTAGAGATCTTAGGGCAGTCTATTGTTGCTCATAAAACTTATAAAGTCAAAGACAGGCCAGTTGGTACATTTCAGTCATGCTCTCTTAGTCTGTTTGGAATTCCTTATTATAAACAAAAAAATGAGCATGCTATATGTTACAAGGACAGAAAATGATGAAAACTGGAATTGTAAACTTAGAAAGTCCAAGTTAACTAACGTGAAGCATTAATGTTAAAATGAATAAGTAAGTAAGAACAATGATCAAAACATAAAATTTCGGGGCTACTAATCTGGCAATATTCTTGCATCAAGCACTGTCCAGTTATGTAAAGGTATCTTGTTTGAAAGTGATTCCATTTCAGTTTTAAAATGTCTCATTAATTGGCAGGACTAAAATCAGATCTCTGTTTCAACATTGTATCTGTTTCAAAGTCTTCCTGGTTCTTGACCTTCTCTTATTTACTCTACTTGAGCCAGGGGCAAATATGCTGTCAACATTATTTCCAGGGCTTCAGTGTGAAACAAGCAATGGGCAATTTTCACAAGCTAAATGATTTTCTTTTTGCATGCCCATGCAAATCCAGTGTGAAATTCAACAAGAAAAAGAAATCTCAAGGGGCACACAGGGAAGCTAGCAGAGCCTGTATCTTCAATGGACTCAAATTCTAATTCATGATGTTTCTACGAAAATGGATCATAATTAAATGAGATGTTCAATAGAGACTGGTTTTGCCTTGTACTTTGACAAAGATATTTGATAGCCCCTGGTGTATTTCTGCCACTTCACTTTAACTTTGAAAGAATTGAATGCTTGGAACCAAATTTTGTAGTTAAGGTTTCTTTTATCAACATTAACACATTATAGGGACTATTGTAGACTGGTCTAAAAATCATATGGCTCTTGGGAAAGGGTTTAATTGACACAAACCACTGAAATTTTATCTATACACCTACCAAATAATGGGAGAATTTTAGAGATATCTTTATAAGAATTTCATTCAGATTGACCTTAATCTATTTCCCAAAGCCAGGAGATATATAAACATGTTTATAAATGTGAGTGCTTGAAAAATTAGTGTCTGTGGGAGCCTTAAAAATAACAATAACAACAGCTTACCACAATTATACTTTAGTTTAATTTAGTTTTAGTTTGCCAGGGCTCCTGTAACAAAGTACCACAGACTGGCTGGCATAAGCAACAAGAGTTCATAGTCTCACAGTTTTGGAGGCTAGAAGTCCAAAATCAAGGTGTTGAGAGGAACAGGCTTTCTCTGAAGTCTGTAATGTTCTGGTAGAGGCTGACCTGTGATCCATAACTCAGCCTCCACCTCTGTCACATGGCCATCTCTCTCCCTATCTGTCTTCTACTACTGCATCCAAATTTCCTCTACTTATTAGGATTCCAGTTATATTGGACTAAGGCCAATGCTGATTGACTTTGGTTTCACCTGTCTAATAAGATCTTTGAAGATTCCATTTAAAAATAAATTCACATCCACAGAACCAGGGGGTTAGTACTTGAACATGTCTTTGTGGGAGACATGATTCTATCCATAACGTAGACTATAGAAGTTCATTGTAATGAAAAGTTCCATTTGTTTCCAAACATTTCACCTTCAAGTTCCTGTTCTACAGCTATCTAGATGTGATTTGAAGATTTTAAGAAAACAGGGATTTAATCACTAATGTCTTCCAGTTACTGGCTAAGAATGGTATTTCCTATTGTATCACTGTTTCTTCTTTCATCTCAAAGACACAACAAATATAACAATGTCACAAATTCCAGATGTCACAAATTGCAACCCTGATAAATACAGTGCAGTCTGAAAACAGATGGAGGTGTCTGAGGCTTGCTGCATTCAGTGATCCTGTTCTTTCTCCGGTGTGATTCACACAAGGTGATTATCGTGAGCCCAGATGCTGGCTATGCAGCTGCCACCCGGAGCTGCACCTTCTCTCTGGGTCCTGTACTTTGTGCAATGAGTTTGAAAATATTTAGGTCCTGTTGAGCTTGTGTTTTTTTTATGACTAGTCAATAGTGAAATGAAATGGGCTCTGGAGATAATGAATCAAATTTAACAGGGATGCAAAGACAATTTTATTTTCCTGAGGCAAGCTTAGCATTTTGAATAAATACAAACAGGAGAGCTCAGTGAGTACTTAGGATGCAGGTTACTGCACGTTTTAAGAGATTGAACTGGCTTTAAGGATGATAATATTCTAAAACGTAAGCTTAAAAGATAGATCTTCTTGAGAGTAAGAATTTTAAATATATCTAGTCCATTTAAGTTTGATTCTATCACATGAAGCCTTAAAGTGGGTGTTTTGGAGCCAGATATGTGGAGGATTGGTACACTTTGGAGGCTTGAGAGTGAACTCAAGTCACGATTCAGCCACTCAGTAATGTACTTCCCTGCAAGGTTTTTTAATTTTGTTTTCTAGAGACAAGAACCTGTGAAATGTGGCACACATAAGGTGAATTAGATTTGCTAAGTCAACTAGTAATTATTTGCTAATTGCCTATGCTTTTAAGAAGTGAATGGCAGGGTGGGGGGGATAGAGGAGAGGAAGAGATAGAAAAGCTATTTAAAATCTTGAAGTAATTAACACTGATTTGGGAGATTTGACATATAAACAAGTGATCAGTAGCATCTTGTTATAGGAAGCAAGTATCCTGTGCAAATAACAAGTTTCATATTAAATTTTAAGCTCTATGAGGGCAAGGATCATGTTTTTATCATGCATAATTAGAGTTCCAGTGCCTAATAATTGCTCAGTGTCCAATAAATATTCATCAAGTGAGGTGAGACACAGAGTAGATTTCATTAGAGTCAGTCTTTTTAGTCAGTCTTTCACAGTATCGGGCATGATTTGGTAGAAAAGAATGGGAGAGCAATCCATGTTAGAAAATAGAAGGCAAATAGAAAATTATTCTATTTTCTATTAGAAAATAGAAGCAATCCATGTTAGAAATAGAAGGCAAATTACACTTAACATTTAAAATTACAATGTCTGAAAATGTAGAATAAACCTATTGACTTTAAATTCAAGACATAGGAAAGGGAAATACTATAAGTTCCTTTAAGGAGTGATTAATGAGCTATAAATGTCATCTAAGGAAAAGCCATATGTAGCCTGAGTTGCACTAGGAATGACTGAATTCAGAGAAACTGCTTGAAGACTCTTGTAGATATTCCAGCATTAGTTGAAGAACTTGTAGACTATGGAAAAGGAATACAATGGTTGGGCACTGTCTTGTAAGGACTGATTTACATGTGAGAAAGGAGAAAAAACTATTAGTGCTAGACTAGATGCTCTGAGCAGTCAATTATCATATTTGGAAGAATTAAGGGAAAGCTGCGTTATTATCAGGGGACATAGCTGGGACAAGGAAACATATTAAATTTTTAATAGGTTTCGAGTATACAGATTTTTAAAATGTTATAATTTTGCTGTATTTCATATAGATTTCTTTTAAAGTAATAAAACAATATAGATGCCTTTGAAATTCCTTCATTCTACTCATTTCCTCCCATTATCAAAGGTAGGCACTATCTAAAATTAGTTTATTTTTACAGCCTATGTTTTTATATCTTTATTAAATCTGTGTGATTCCATAAAGTATTAATTATGTGTGTTTAATATTTACCTAAATGTTTCATTTTTCAGTTTGATTTTTCTACTCCGCATTTCATTTTTGTTGTATTCAACTAAATATTTGTTTTAGAAATTTGGTTCACTTATTCTAAAGTCGGAATGGTAGTCTAGTGTGTATACCAAAATTTATTATCTGTCCTCCTGTTGCTCAATATTTAGATTAATTTCACAAATTTCACTACTGCAAAAACAAAACAAAACTGCAATATACCTCTTAAGTATTTTTGTGCATATGCAAGAAAAATTTCTCTAGGCTTTATCTAGAAGTAGAATTGCTGATTGTAGAGTATGCATCTGTTACTTTGCTTAATCTTGACAATTTCCTCTAAATATTTTAACAATTTACATTCCTACCAGCAGTATTGAGAATCCCCTTTACTCATACTCTTATTAAGCTTGGTACTATCAGACTTTTTAACTATTTCCAGTCAAATCAGTAGGAAATGATTTTTTTTCAAATTTGTATTTCCCTTATTAGTATAGATTGACCAATTTTCCATATATTGATTACCCATTCAGGTTCATATCTTTTATCCATTGTTTAAAATTAGGTTTTTGTATTTTATTGATGTTTTAGGAGTGCTTCATAGAAGGTATAGAACTTACAATTAACTTCTCCAATCTGTGGTTGTTTTATTGACTTTGGTTGGTGGTATCCTTTGTTATACAGAGTTTTTAATTTTAATGTTTAATATATAAACCTGTTCTTTTGGGGGTTGTACTTTATGTGTCTTGTCTAAGAAATTCTTCCTTGTCTTAAGGTGATAGCATTCTTGTTTTTGTTTCTTCCATTTTGTTTAAAATTAACTTCTAACACTTGAGAGTTAAACAGAAACTTATTTATAGTATGTAGGATTAAGTAGGGATATAATTTTCTGCTATTCAATATTGTATTAGTTTCTCAGCTGCTAAAACAAATATCATATAATGGGTTGGCTTAAAAACAGGAATTCTTTGGCTCACAGTTCCAGAACCTAGAAGGTTTGCTTCCTCCTGGGGTCAGTATCTCTTCTGTCTGGCCAGAAATCTTTGGGGTTTCTTGGCTTTTCTGTCATATGGCAATGCACATGGCAATGTCCTCTTCTTTTTCTTCCAGGCTTTTGACTTCCAGCTTCTTGCTTTTCCTATGGGTTCTTTTTGTCTAATTTCCTATGCTAATAAGGACTTCAGCTATATTGGGTTGAGGCCCACCCTCATTCAGTTTGGGCACATCATAGTTAATAACACCTACAAAAGTCCTATTTATAAATGAGCTCACACTGCAGGACCAGGGACCTGAACATGCCTTTTGTGGAGGACATGATTCAATTCCCAACAGTCCCTGTGGACCCCAAAAAAGACTTGTTCTTTCTACATGCTAAATACATTCATTCCATCACAACATCTCAAAAGCCTTAAATCATTTCAGTTAACAATGCTAAGTACAAAGTCTCATCAAAATCAATTAGGGTGTGATCTGTCTTGGGGCAAAATTCCTCTGTCTGATAGACCTGTGAAACCCAGAAAATAAGTTATCTCTTTCCAATATACAACAGTGGGACAGGCATAGGATAATATTCCCATCCCAAAGGAAGAAACTGGAAGGTAAACAGGGATCACAAGTCCTAAAGAAGTCTGAAACCAAGCAGGTCAGACTCCATTAGATTTCAAGGTCTGAGAGTTATCTATGGATGGATGTTTTATCCTCCAGCAACCCCACCCCTTCCAAGTACTTGCATAGAGGCCATGCTTTCCTGAACACTGAGGTATGGGCTCCACCATCTTGGAACATTGGAATGGTGGCCAGGCTCTCCATAAATGCCAAAGCACAGGCCCCACCATCTTTGAGCATTGGGGAGGCTGCCCTCTCCCTGAACTATGGGGCAGGTACAAGGCCTGCCCCCTCCAAGTGAAGGGACAGACCTGCTCTTTCCACACATGTGGATCAGCTGCTGTATTGAACCAAAGAAAACTCTTTGGTCCAGGCCCCAGCTTCTGGGGTTCTGCCCTTGAAGTCATTCATTCTTCATTTCATCCCTTTTCTGTCCCTTTCAGTCCAGGCTGGCATTGCTTTTGTTCATACAAATTTAGCAAAAACACTGTTGTCTCTGTGTGTAATTCCAGGGGGTCCAAACCATCTGGTAGAACTTACCACAGATCCTTCTTGGATAACGATATTTCTAATCCTGACTTCCACTGAAGTGTGTGACTGGATTTATATTCAGCCAGACTCTTTTAGCAAAGAGTTCTTCAGTTAAACCCTTACATGGAGCCCTATCCTGTGGGATCTCACTTTCTGGAAGCACAAGAAGGTCCCTTGGTCTCAGACATACTATGTGTTTAGGGTAGAATTTTCCAAACAACCAGTTTCCTCTTTCTTTGAGTTCGTTTCTCGGTTTATCCCTTTTCTCTCATTTCATTATGAACTACAAGGAGAAACCTGGCTGCATCTTTGGCACTTTGCTTGGAAATCTTCTCAACTAAATGTCTGAGCTCATAATTAACAAGTTCCACTCTCATTCCAACATCAGAACACAATTTTGCCAAGTTCTCTGTCACTTTATAACAAGAATCTCCTTTCTTCCAATTTCTAATAATGCATTCCTCATTGCCTTCTAATGCTTCATGGGAAGTACTTTTAGCATGCAAATTTCTACAAGCAATCTATTCAAAGGAATTTAGGCTTTTTCTATGTAGCATCTCACAATTCTTCCTGCCTCTATCTGTTTCCCAACTCCAAAACTGCTTCGACATTTTTAAGTATTTGTCATAGCAACATCCTACTTTCCAAGTACCAAAAACTCTATCAGGTTCCCAGCTGCTGAAACAAATACCATGCAATGAGTAGGCTTTACAACAGGAATTTATTGGTTCACAGCTTCAGAGGCTAGAAGGCTTACTTTATACCTGGGTTGATATCTTCTGGCAGGCCAACAAACTTTGGGGTTCCTTGGCTTTTTTATTACATGGTAATGCACATGGTGGCATCTTCTCCTTTATCTTCCAGCTTCCTGCTTCTCCCATGGGTCCAGTTTCCATTGCTTTTAATTAAGACCCACCCTTATTCAATTTGGGCACACCTTAACTAATAACATCTTCAAAGGTCCTATTTACAAATACGTTCACACCCACAGGGCCAGGAGTTGGGATCTGAAATTTCCTTTTGTGGGGTATGTGATTCAAACCCAAATAAATATGCATAACCAAATTCCATTTATTTAACAGCCAGTCTTTTCCAACACTGAATTTCACAGCTCTTTCTATCATACAGAAAGTTTTCATATACTCGTGTGTGGCTTTCTGGATACTCTTGTTTCCCACTAATATGTTTGTTACCCTTGTGTCAACACCATAGTATTTTGTTTTCTATAACATTATAACAAGTATTGGCATGAGCATCACTTGTTAATTTCTACAAAAGCTTTGCTGGGATTTGATTGGATTGTGTTGAATTTATAACTTAATTTTAAGAGATATGACATATTTATTACAGTGGTGCATCTTCATGAAAAGATATATCTCACCATTTTTTTAGTTTTGATATTATGGTCAAATCTTTTTTGCAATATTCTACATAAAATACTGCAATTATATTTAGGTAACTTAATACTAGATGCCTTATAATTTTGGTTGTTATTGTGAACCAGTTCTTTTGAAATTTTTCAATTTCTATTTGGTTTTACTGATGAATAGAAATATCACTGATTTTTGTATTATATCATATATACATCAAATTATAGAACTCCCTGAGTAGTTCATATTTAATACTTTGAATTTTGATTCTTTTTGATTGTCTATGTAAAGAATCCTATTATTATGAAAATGTATTATTTCCTTTATTAGAATTATGAATTTGATTTATTTTTATTTATTGTAATTATTACAATTGCACTGTCTAAAAAGCAGTCAAAGGTCTTATATGGCTATTAATTTCAAATTAGTAAATTTAAATAAAACTAACAATTCAGTTTCTCAGTTGCAAGTGCTCAATAGTCACAAGTGGTTAGTGGCTACCAGATAGGACCACCCAGAAATAGAACCCTCCCATCATCACAGAAAGTTCCACTGGACTTTCTTGAGCTAAAATCTCAGGGATAGATGTTAGGATAGCTTATTCAGTTGATAACTGTATTCATTTTTTATTTGTACGCACCAAGTTACCACAAACTTTGTGGTTTAAAACAGCATAAATTTCTTATTTCGTAATTTCAGTAGGTCAGCAGTCTGAGCATAGTGTGACTATATTCCCTGCTTATGGTCTTACTAGCCTGAAATCAAAGTGTTGGCCAGAGTTGCTACCTTTATTCTAGTCTGGCAGACTGGAGATACAAGGTTAAAATGAGAGCAGGTAGAAGTAGCAGTAGTATTGTGATCATACTGAACCTTAATCAGTGCCAAATTGGGGGAAGTGAGCCTGAAACTGTTGTCCTGAACAAAGACTCTGTAGAGGGGCAAAAGTCACACCAGGCAATAGTGCTTTGTGGACACCAACAGAAGCAAACATTTGCTGGGGGAACTTTCTTTTATTTATGAACTTTGATCTTAAAGATCTTAATCTGTAAGATTAAGACCAAGCAAAGAATTCATGAAAAATTTTAACTAAGCACATGTTAATGTTAAGATAAGCTACTAGGGCCAATAGACACAATAAAAAGGAATAACAGGTAACAGAATTAGACACTCTAGGTTTGCAGAATTTTTAGAGACTTTGGAACACTCATGTATGAAAAGTTTCAAAAAGTAAGTGATATATTGATAAGCAATGAGTAGGCAGAATTTTAAAAAGATGGAGCAGCCATGAAAGACAAAATAGTTGAAATTGCCAAAAAGAAAAAAAAAAGACTGAACAGAAGATTAGACATGACTAAATAGAGAATAAATGAACAAGATGATTTATCTGAAGGACAAGAATGCATCACAGGAAGATAAGGAATGGGAAGTATGAGACATGAAAATAAACAGACAATAAAATGAGAAGGGTTAAAATATGTCCAATTAGAATCCATCACTGTAGATTTAACAATATTTTTAAAAAGTAGTGATTGGAATGGTTTTCAGAAGTCATGAAAACTATAAGCCCAAAAATTCTAGTAATGCTTGCTGAGTTTGTGATTTGGTTGTTTTTCTGTAGTTTCACTATGATTTATTAAAATATTTGTAATTGAAATTAATAATTTTATTGTTTGTAAATAATTGATCCAACATGAGGGAGAGAAATGTTATATCACCAGTTAAGCGATGACTGCCTGAATTTCAATGGATTTCTCAACAATAATAATGAAATGCAATGGCCAGTGAAATAATTATTGTAAAGTGGTGTTTTAGTTTACTAAGGGCTGCTAATGTGATGTACCAGAAATGGGTGGGCTTTTATAATAGGAATTTGTTAGGGTGATAGCTTACAGTTCTGATGCTGTGGAAATACCCAAATCAAGATATCATAAGAGATGCTGTCTCACCGAATTGCAGCTGAGGGCAATCAGGCATCTCACCAAAGGCCAGCTGCTGGTAGATCCTGGACTTCTGCCACGTGGCCAAATGGCAGCCATACTCTGCCTTCTTCTCCTCCAGGCTTATTTTCTTCTCCAGTTCAGCTGTTTGCTCATCTCTCCCAGGCTATGTCTCTTCAGCTTCATCTTGCTCCACTGATTCCAAATTCTGGCTTCTTTCACAGTCCCTTGGGGTTTCTGTCTTTCTGCAGCTGTAGGTGATCTTGGAGTTCTCTGTCATAAGGCAGGGTAAAATAGCAGTTTCCTTTCTCTGTGCCTTTCTGCAGGTAACCCAGACATACACCCTGGGTTACACCTCACTGAAGTAATTCAATCAAAGGCCCTCAAATGAATTTAATCTAATCAAAGGATCCTGCACCCACAGAAAAGAATTTACTCCAAGAACATGATCTTTTCTGGGATTCACAAAAGCTTCAAACTGTCAAAAGTGGTAAGAGAGAAAAATAATTGTCAACCAAAATATATAGAAATAAATCCACATCTAAATGAATAATAGCAAAATGATAGCATAACAGAGATAAAGAGAAGAACTTGAGAGCTAGCAAACAAAAAGTTTATAGCACACTCTATAATAAAAAATTCAAGGCAACAGAATGATAGGCTATTCTCCAAAGGCTTTGCTTCCATTTCTGACATTGAACACATTTTTTTTCATTCTCAAAATAATATGGGAATAAATGCATCACTATTCATACAATTTGTATCCTCTGCATAATGGCATTATATAAATACAAAGTATATCTTGTCATTAATATATTTTTTCAATTTCTATAATAGACTTATTTCTGCAAAGTCTATGCAAATAATCAAAACAAAATGAATGCTAAAATATTCATTTTCTCAAATTTCCTTTTGGAATCTTTAAAAAATATGCCTCAGAATCATTTTTCTGAGATTATTTTTCATATTTTGTCATCTGACTTATCTTGTAAAAATCTAAAAGAATGCTAGTATTTTTTATTATGGCAGTGTAGCATATACCTTTATAAATTCTGCATGCTCCTAGGGAGCCCTTGAATAATTCACTGTCAAATATGAAGCTGCATTAAAAAATTATAATAACTCTATTTAAACAACACATTGCTGGTAAAGTCACATAGGTTCCATATTTGCAAAATCAGGATGACCAACTATTAATGTGATACCTTTCTACCCTACTATCCTGCTACCCGGGCCTCTCCAAAAGCATTCTGCTTTTCGAATGAAAACCAACATTTTCCTTTTATGTTTCATATTGCCAAAGAAAAAGATCAGATATCTAACAACTGATCTTATATAAATTGTTTAATAAGCTGTAACTAAACTGATAATTCCTCTTTTAGTTGACTTTAACATATTGAGAGAGCTATGAAATATGTGAAGAATATAATAAATGCACATAGCAAAAATTACATATGTCTATAAATGATGTATTTATGATGTTTTAATATTTACATCTATACATGTTATATATACATATACCCATTCCTTGGGGTTCAAGCCTAGTGATTTACTTAACTGAGATAAGGCAATATTGAATTTCATTTCTATTAATATTTTTGCCTAAAATCTTATTTTTGACTAAATTAATATTCTGTTTCTATTTTGTTTTTGTTAGCGTTTACCTGGTATTTAGTTATCCAGCCCTCTATGTTTTAGTTTCCTAGGCTGCTGAAAGCAGATACCATGAAATGGGTTGGCTTTAAGCAACAGGAATTTATTAGCTTAAAGTTTTGAGGCTGAGAAAATGCCTAAATTAAGGCATCATCAAGGTGATTCTTTCTGAAGAATGTCTGTAGGAGATCCTTAACTCCTCTGCCAGATGGGAAGGCACATGGCGGCACCTGCTGGTCTCTCCCTTCTCTTCCAGGTTTTGTTGCTTTAAGCTTCTTGCTTTTGTGGCTGGCTCTCTCTCTCTCTCTCTCTCTCTCTCTCTCTCTCGCTCTCGCTCTCTCTCTCTCTCTCTCTCTCTCTCCCCCTCCCCATTCCATGTATAAAGGACTCAAGTAAGAGGATTAAACCCATCCTGAATGATGCAGGCCACACCTTAACTGAAGTAGCCTCCTCAAAAAGACATAAAACATGCCTTTCTGGGGTATATACAGCTTTAAACCACCACATTATTTTCAATCTTGTAATCAATAACTGGATTGTTGTTGCTGCTATTGTTTCTGTATTCTGTCTAATGATGTCTCCCAAATTAAAAATATTTATATTTATTTTAATTACTTTTTTTTTTCTTATCTTATTTTGTGGCTCTTTTCTATTAAATTCTTTACTTTTTTGTTGTATTGACAATTTTAAAAACTCTTTTTATTTTTTCCTTTCCTGGTTTGAGGGATAAATATATGCCTATTCTTTTAAGGCTGTATTTAAATTAGTACATATCCTTAATTTTAGTTTTCTAATAAAATCTGAAGTAATTCAGTATGTTAGTATTACTTCCAGGAAAAACAGGATGTCCCTATCTTTATTGTCATAGCTTAGAAATATGCTTAAAATTTTCTTCAAATTTATTTTAAAAATTATTATGAAATATTTAAGATGAAAGAAAAATAGGATAGTAAAAATAACTTGTGTGTACTTACTACCCACCTTAGGAAATAAAATGTTAATAGAATTGAAATCCTTTTTTTTTTTTTTACCTTTCCCCTTTCACAAGCCAAAATGTTCACTACTCCAAATGTAATGTTAATCATTCCTAGGCTTGCCATTCCCAGTAGAATATTAGCAATATGTGATCACAGAGTTTGTCAAATTAGGTCAGTACTAAACACCTAGAATTGTGTCTGGATAAAGAAATATTTGTTAAACTAATGATGTATTCATATGCTTATAACATATGTTTTTATCTCTAAATAAGATACAGTATTGTTCTGGAAGTTTTTAAATTTTATGTAAGTGATGTCTTACTGTATGTGTTCTTCTGCAACTTTCTGTTGGTTATTATAATCTTTGTGTGATTCATCCATATTGATACATATTATTCCAGGTCATTGATTTTCATTGTTGTATACTATTCTATTGTGTAAATATACAAAAATGTATCCATTATCCTACTGTTGGTTATTTCAGTTCTTTCATATTTTTACTGTTATAAATAATGTGGACTTGCTAAATTCAATTTACCAATGAACTTTATTTATTTTTGTTATTTGATATTCATCTTGTTACTTCTCTATTTCTTCCCACTGCGTCAAGGAAGACCTATGGAAGGCAAACTCTTAGTCTTTGTATATCTGAAAATATCTCTGTTGCATCTTCACTATTGAATGATAATAACATAGAATACTGAATTTTAGGTTAATAAAATTTTTGATACTTATCTGTTAACTATTATTGTTAATAAACTTCTGTTCTGAATCTACATTTGATCTTATATTACAGTCTTCCTATTTTACTGTTAGTTCTCAATATTTTATTTTTACCTCTGATAATCTGCAATTTCATGCTATGTGTCTAAGTATAAATTTTTATTTATCCTTCTTGGCCCTCATATCACACTTTTTATCTGGGGACTCATAGCTTTCTTCAGATCTGAAAATATTTAAGTTATGTCTTTGAATATTGTCTCTCTTGTCTAATTCTCTACTTTTGGAAATCCTGGTGTGGAGCGAGTTGCTCCACGGAGTTGTTACATGGTGTGTGGTGGGAACACAGGCTCAGGCACAACATAAACTTTCAGAAAATGACCACTTTATTACTTATACAGCAGAGAGACCCCATCGTGGCTGGTGTCCTGGGGAGGCCAAACTGGCCTCCTGTCTCTAAACATAGCACTCTGTAATAAATATCTTTCTCTTTTTGAAACCCCAGTGTCACAGGATTGTTTTTTTTATACAACAGGCAATGACCTCTGCTGGGCAACATACTAGCCCTGACCCAAGCAGTTGGCCTTCCGGGAGACTGGCCATGATGGGATCGCTTCCTGTGTTCTTCTGGACCCTTTGTGCTTTATAATTAATAAAGCAGTCATTTGCTGAAAGTTTCTGTTGTGCCTGAGCCTGTGTTTCCATGACGTACCATACAGCATCTTGCTCCTCATAAATTACCATAGAACTCAAATAAATGGAATCATACATTATGTACTCCTTAGTGTATGGTTCTTTTGCTCAACAGACTATTTTGACATCTATCCATGTTGTGTTCTTTTTTATTGCTGACTTACATTTCATGGTATGAATTAACCACAGTGTACCTATCCATTCTCCTGTCCATAGATATTTGGGTTGTTTCCAGTTTGGGACTACTATAAATACACCTTCCAATACCATTCTTATACAAGTCTTTTGAACTTATATTTTCACTAATTTTGGAAAAAAGTATTAAGAAATGGATTTTTTGGGTCATGGGGAAATGGATAATTAATTTTTAAAGCTTATCAGTGGCCAGTTTTTCAAAATGATTGTTCCATTTTATATTCTCATCAAGATTGCATGGAAGAAATATTCATCTTTAAAAATCTTCTGAGGTGGCTCTATTATTTTTTTGCATCAAGAATAAATTTTCTTTATTTCAATTTGGGACTGCCCTTACTCACATTTATGTCCATTCTTGTATTTTGAAACTTTGATGTTTATCTCAAGTGTCAATCATCCCTTCTTCATCTAACAGTTTTATAGCCCCTATCTAGCCTTCTGAAGGCTCCATATTAGAAACAGTTCTTATCATTTTTATTCTCGGTCTCAGTCCTATGAGAAATGAAATTTCATTGATACAATTACCAGCATGGCTTAGGTTTTAATTGTGCAACTGTCTCTGCTTTCTTCTACTTTTTCAGGCAGATGTTCAATAATGATCACAGCCCTGATCAACAGTTCCAACATTTCCCAGCATCTTTTTTCCCAGGAAGGCTAGAAGAATGGGAGCCCAGCCACTGGTTCCACATTTAGCCTCTCATCTACTGACATGTGTGTCCTGTTTTCTATTTCTGTTACCAGGTAAGATTAAAAAAAAACCTCCAGGCCACATTTCACTGGGTCCATTTCTTACAGCCCCACAAGCATGCAACTTCAGCCTTAACTTACTATTCTTTTTTTGTTACATTCATTGGTCTTGGAGATGAGTATCTTGCTTTTATGCATACCTATGCTTTTTATATGCATTTAAACATATATTTTGATGACTGCTGTTTGGAGTTAGAAGTGATTGATCAATTTTTGAAATCTCAGAATCATCTTGACTGGAATGTCTTTGAAGGTTTTAACTTAAACTATTGAAATTAACATAATCATGATCATAATTATTGAAAATGTGTATAAAGAAAATATACAATCAACCAAAATCTCTCTTACAGATTCACTGAGGTTTATCAAGGAAATTTATATCTTTCTTTTTGTTCTTGCTTATGAATCTTTGCATCATTACATACAGAATCATAAATGGTTAACATTGATAAGATAGTTTGTTTTGATTTATGAAGTAAACCAAAGCAATGGAATAAAGACTCAGACAGTATGAAATATATTTTCAATTATTGTTTTCCTATTTCTGTGATGTAATTGCACTGATCCTTTTATATTCACTTTCCAATGACCCCTTATAGTCAATAATAACTGTACTAGTCAGCGTTCTCTCGGGAAACAGAATCAACAGGAGATATCTGTCAATAATATGAGATTTTATAAGAGTCTCTCACGCAACCGTGGGGATGCACAAGTCCAGGTTCCGCATGCAGGCTGCAAACCAGAGCTTCCGATGAAAGTCCAATGAAAGGTCCTTGATGAGTTTCTGGGAGAAGAAGGTGTCCAAAGACGAGCTGGGAAATTCTCTCTGAATGTTGAAATCACTTCCCTTTTTAAGGCATTCAACTGATTGGATAAAAGCGTCATCCATTGCTGATGCAATCTCCCTGATTGATGCAGCTATACTCAGCCATCCATGCAGTAAACTCACTGGTGATCAAAGTCCATAAATGCTCTTGTATTACAGTTAGACCAGTGCTTGCTGGACCAAACACCTTAGACACAATTACCAGGCCGAGTTGACACATTAAACTAACCATCACAATAACTATTTTCACAACAGCTATCTATGAATATGATATATAGCCTATATAGAGGCTAAACCAACGATTTTGATCAAATAGCTATGCATTAATCATTCTGGCACAGAGAAGCATGATTAATAAATTTCAGTAAGTTATTTCTTGAAATGCAGCAGTTATGAAATAGAAACTGAAACATCTGAAATCCAGAGAGGATATTGGGTTTACATTTGCTATACAAATATCATTTCAATATAATCAGCTTAACTTTTATTATTTGCTTGCAAAATTGATATCTTGAGAAAGTCCCTTCTAATAGCATTATCCAACTCAAGGAGATGAAGGTGAACATGATTTATTTGAATGGGCTTAATGTTTTGAAATTTTATGATCTACACCTGAAAACAGACAATTACATTTTAAAAATCAATAAAGTTAAAAATATGTGACTATAGTAGACAGTCATGATGTCATGAGTTCATACAGTAGAGAGAACTTAACCTCGTCCATAATATTATCAATTCCCTAAATAATAGAGGTCTAATGCTGAAGAAATATCCACTGAAAATAATTATAATTACATAAAGGATCATAAAAGGCACAATTTATATCTGAAAAGTTTTTTAAAGGAAACTCTGATCAATTTTTATCGCTCATTCAACAAACTTTTAGATCTGATTAGGATTATGACATGGTTCTTGTCCTCAAATAATTCACTATCTGGTGGAAGAGAAATATGTAAGCTGTAGTTGCAACATCATATGGCATACTTTATAATGGATCTTTGTGACAGCTGCTTTGGAAACATAGCGGTCAGCATGGCAAACTATCTGACAGTGCTCAGAAAGAAATCAAAACAAACTTTGAGCTGGCTCTTGGAGGATATGTAAAGTTGGTCAAGTAGAGAAGAGGACAAAATAACAGAAAGGAGACAGAATCTGAAAAAGCAAGCTGTTGTTAAAGCATGACATGTCCAGGAGATATATTTAATGTGGCTTTACTGCTGGATGCTTGGAAGGGCTATCTTAATAGGTCCTTGGGGAGTTTTGTTGGGATCAGATTGCAAAAGGTAATGTAAGTATAAACTTTAACATGGTGGCAACAGGGATCTAGTAAAACTTTAACTATAGGATTATTAGGACGAGATGTTAGGATGCTGCATTATAGAGAGGTTTTGTTAGGAAGACTTGTGGTGGGAGACTAATTAGGAAGCTGTGACAATGGTTCAATCAAAAGTGTTAAGGAATTCTACTAAGGAAGTCAATGAGTGGTTAATGGAGGCAGAATACAGGAGGCATTTCTAGGAGAATTTTCAGTACTTCAAAGTTTGGGATGCAGGAGGATACATAATGATTCATGCCTTGTTATGCTATACATGTTAAGTAGAATAGACCTGCAGATATGAGGCTGTGACTTCCAGAATAGCTTAACGTAGTCCTCAATAGAGTGATTTGAAAAACAGATTCCTCCAGGGAGTAAATAGTATCATTTCCAATGGCCTGGTAGAATTGAAGTTAAAGTCTAAGGTTTTATGGTTGAAAAGATGGATGGGTTTAGACAATGGAATTGCTTAGTAAGTTTGGAGTCTAAAGATAGTCTAAATATAGTAGCTCTAGTATAAGAGGTATCTAAATAACTTAAACAAATAGAATAAGTAGACTTTGCCTATTTATTTCACTTTAGTAGTGACTAGTATTCTAAATATTGTACAATATTTAATTTTTGTTTTAATTATACAGAAAATAAATTTCACATTACTTTTCTGTGTATGTGTAAAGATGAAGCTTATTAATTTAATGTGTGATTTATATTTTTTCACTTAATCAAATAACTTCATGTTTTTAGAAAAAATATGGGATATGGATCTAAACAGAAATAATTTCAACTGTCCAGATTGGTGATTGTCTCTGCATTATTTAATTTACTTTGTTGACCTCCTAAATGCTTAACCATCATATGCCTATAATATTAAACTAATGAATCTCTACATATTATTTTTAAAGAAAGGATCAAAATTAGTTACTAAGGTCATATAAATAATAAATAATATGCAAATATTGGGGCAATCAATTGAATATGTAAAGCCACATGATGTTATAAATAACAGTTTCAAAATCAAAAAATATATATTATTTGAGTCTTTTTGGAAAGGGCAAATTAAAATACAGTCTAGTATAGGGAACTTTGCAAATATATGGCAATGATATTTATTTATTTTTTTTTTTTAAAGATTTATTTGTTTATTTATTTATCCCCCCCTTGCTGCTTGTGCTTGCTGTGTCCATTCGCTGTGTGTTTTCTCTGTGTCTGCTTATCTCCCCCTTGCCGTGAGGTCCTGCTGCATCAGCCCACCGCGCCGCGCGGGCTGGCCTGCCCTCACAAGGAGGCCCCGGGAAGCGAACCCGGGGCCTCCCATATGGTAAACGGGAGCTCTATCCATTGAGCCACACCCACTTCCTGGCAATGATATTTAGAAATAATTGCTCCACATTTTTAAAAATGTAGTTTCTAAAGTAGGCATAAAATACTAACAACATAATCCCATGACAGTCTTCATCTGCAACTACTTCTAAGTGTGAAGTTCTTAAAAATGACTTTTATTTTAGCTTTGCAGTAGATATTATTTGAGTCATACATAAAATATAATCAGAAACATTCATCCTATATTTAAGATCATATGAGATTCAAAAGGGAATATCCATGAAAGAGAAAGGCAAAGATTCACCCAAGAGAACAAATCTGTTAAGAATGCAGCTTCCAAAATAAGACAGATTCAGGTCCCTTGCCTGTTCTACCATGTTCCAGCTGCATAGCCTTAGGATTTTAATGTTTTGTTCCTCAGTTCCTCAATATATAAACTGGGGCTATTAATAGCAACTCATAGGAATGTTGTAAAAATTAATTATATAAAAGATGTAAATACATTCTCACAGTGCCTGACACTTGTAAGAGCTCAATAGTATTAGTTAGCAATTTATTAATAATATTATTATTTCTTAAATGGCAGAGAGATTATTGCAGAGAAAAAAGAAGAAGATAGATTGCCAATAAAAGAGTCAACTATTTTGACCGCAGACATGTCAAAGCAACAATGGCAGGCACAAAATAATACTAAGTTATTTTAACTTCAAACTACTGAGAGAAAATAACTATCCTCCTAAAATCCTGTACTCAGTAAAAGTATCTTTCAAGATCAATGGTGAAACAAAGACTTTTTAGATGAATAAAAATTAAGAGAGTTATTGCCAAGGAGATTTACATAAAGGAATTCCTAAAGATTGTTATTCAGAAATAAAGAAGATTGTCCCCAAAAAGGACAGAGATGATTAAACATATGATGAATGAAAAAAAATCATTAATCATGTCAGCATCTACAAAAAATGACTATAAATAATAGTAATGATGTTTAACTTCTGAATTTAAATATCAGAAAAAAATCTTGATAAAATAATGTAAATCTTGAGTGGCCTGATCAGAGTTAAATCATTCCGAGGTAAATATTTTTCAAGAGGGAGTTAAGATATAATAAACTTTGTCATTCTAAGTACAAATGGCATATATAATTCCAATGTATAGAAAGGGAAAACTAGAAAAAAATCATTTTTCCCCAATGACAAAAAAATAAATAAAAATTATAAAAATCCAGACAGATATAAAATGAAAAGTAAGAAGGAAGGAATAGGAGAAATATATCAGTTATCACAATAAATGTAAATGAGCTAAATATGTTAGTTAAGGAACAGAGATTGCCATATAGGATTTTTTTAAAAATCTTTCTATATGCACCTTTTAAATAAATAGACACAGAAACATTGAAAGTGAATAAGCAGAAAAATTACTAGGAAAAATATTGATCACTTGAAAATATAGCAATTATAAAATAGTATTTTCCAATAAAATTTCCTCAAAATATATAAAGCAAGAACTGATACACATGCAGGAAGAAAATGAAAAAAAAAACTCTCATCATTATGGAATACTTCAATGTAGATCTCTCAATTTTTGATGGAATAAACAGATAAAAAGAAGGGTGTGTGAAATATGAAAATCATAACTAACTAGCTCTTCTAAATATAGTACCTTTGTAATCTGACACTCAAGGTTCCAATTCATGCCAAAGATATTTTCCTGAAAACACTTTCAGCTTTCTACCTGAGGAGTTTCTCTCAACCCAAATGCTTAGGGCAGGCTGGAAGTACTGGAGGGTTCATGTCCTTTGGAGCTGTTCTCAGCAAATGAAAAACTACAGCTTCCTACTGCTTTGGTGGGATAATATGAGGAACGTTCAGCCTTACCTATGAAGACAGTAGTAACCTGCTTAAAAATACAAAATCTTTAACTTTCTTCCATTCCCTGTCTCACTTTCCACTTTCCTACTAGTCTTTCTACATACACTGAAATCTTAGTATCTAAGGGTCTGCTCTGGGATTAAAAAAAAAAAAAAGACAGTACAGGAAGTGATCCTAGGAAGCAACCACTCAGGATGGTCTTTTGGCATTGGAATATTCATCATTTAGATGGTAACAAGGATCATATCACTGGACGTCGTAACATAACATTTACTAAGACTCTCACTTACATTGACTTGGGATATGATAGAATGGGAAAGGGAACGACTAACATTAAAAACCATATGCTGGCAAGAAAGAATATCCTTGCTATTGTTACATCAACGAGAAGCTCAATAAAGGCTAAGAATAACTGATTATATTGATGGGTTCCCAAATTGCATCACCTCAGACTTGGGTGAAGGAGATGCAGATATAGGCACATGATTATGGATATATTGGTCCTTCAAGATATTGTTTCACCAACTGATAGAATTTTACAATGCCCCCTTAAAATTGTGACTGAGATGATAGTTTGTGATGACAACCCACAAGATTGGGGTATTTTACTTCAAAATATGATGTATAGAGGAATGATGTCATCAACACAGCAATGTAAGACATCCTCTGGAAAAGCATCCCCTCAGAATCATCTAATAAAGTTAGAAATTCTACTTGTTAGATCTCTGGAGTACAACAGAGACTAGAAAATTCAGTTAAAGAGGTGCTGATGCAAACTGCCAGAACTCTGTTGGCTCTTATAAAGGGTATTTATTGGGTTGAAGCTTAGAGTCAAAAACCCTAAAGAGTCCAACTCAAGGTACCATAAGAGGTACTTTCTCACCCAAAGTCATGTTGAACAAGATGGCAGGTGATGTCCGAGAGGGTTCAGCCTTCCTTCTTCCTCTTAAGGCTCCATAGTCCCAGCGTCTTCCAATCTCAGCTGTAGGCTGGCATAAGGATCATTTCTCTTCCTGGGGCTCATCTCCTTCCATGCTCATCTGCTCAGTTCTCTCAAGAAGGCCAGCTGTAAACTATCAGGTGAATGGCTCAGCTCTCTCCCTGGGACTCCAGCATCAAAACTAAACTCTCTGTGTTCTCCTTCTCCATGTATTTACTTCACTGTCTTTGATTGAGCATCTGTTTATATAGCCCACAGCTGTAGGCTAGCTGTAGGTGGGGACTCAAACAGAGTCGCCCTAATGATGTGGTCAAATAAAAGCCCTAAGCTTGATTTAATAATGTAAAAGTGAAAACTCTGAATCTAATAAAATAGAATATGCCCAGAGGAACAGACCAGTTTACAAATACAATCCAATATCTATTTTTGGAATTCAAAAACAATACCAAACTGCCACAAAAAAGGACTCCACAAAAGCTGAATCAAAGAAAAAGAAAAACAAATACCAAAATCTTGTAGGAAACTTTGGACCCATTTCCCTAACATGGTCCTGCAAAACCTTAGGAATCACACAGAGGCAACATAGCACAGGTCCATTCTGCCCTGAATACAGATCATGGAGCAACTCACAGCAATAAGTTAGAACCCCATGCATATCCCAGCACAGGAAACAAAGGCTGCAGAGACCCAGGGTGGAACATAAGTAGCTGAGGAATGCCACATGCATTCTAGGGAAAAAAGAGACCATGAAGAAACTATTGGCAAGAGGTACATACAGTTTAGTCTCTGCTGAATCACAAAAATGCAAAATGGACCTTTCAGGATTGACCCCAACTGGCATCCAGGAGCAGGATAAGCTAATGGAGAAGAAACCAGAGGTAGGAAAGCCTCATGAGAAAGGGAGAGGGAGTACTGAACTGCTATAAGGCAGGATGAGTCCCAGAATTGAAAAATGTAATGAAAAGAGGACTAGGGGTGAGGGAGCAAATTTAAACAAACATAGGAGATGGGGAGAAAATTCTGCACAAAAAATAAACAAAACAGACCAAGATTCCCAGTGAAAAAACAGAGGAAAGGAAGCTTACTCCTGGAGGTGAAACAAATGCATGCAAAAAAGCAATCTTAAAAATTGTACCACATATACAGGACAAGAACCATGTGCAGAATAAAGGAGAAAAATCTAAAAAATTAAACACAGCCTACTCTAAATGTCCAGAGAAAATTGGAACAACATCAAAGAAGAACCTTAACACAAAGCCAATCAACAATAAGATCCTGGGCAAAAGGGAGAAACTGTCTTTTAGAGTTAACACATCAAAATAATCAGATGCCCAGACATTAGCCAAAAAAAGTGCAAATCATACTAAGAAGCAAGCAGTTATGGCTCAGTCAAGGGAAGAGATTAAAACTTCACAGGAGGCACAGAATTTCAAACAAATCTCCTAAATCAATACAAGAAAATGAAGGAAAATATGGATAGAAATAAACTACTGGTGGATATAGAGCTAAAGTATATTAAGATGCCACTATGTGAGCAGAAAGAAGAATTCTGAAGCTTAAAAAGAAGCATACCAAAATTATGGGGATGAAAGGCACAATAATGGAAGTTAAAAATACACTAGAAACATACAGCAAAAGATTTTAACAGGCAGAGGAAAGAATACATGAACAATAGAGAGGACAATAGAAACCACACAGTCAGAAGAACACATAGGAAAAAAGAATGGAAAAAAAATAGCAGTGTCTCAGAGACTTGAATGACAGTAAGAAGTCTACAAATAGGCACATAATGGGTGTCTCAGAAGGAAAAAAAAAGGGAAAAGGGACACAAAAAATATTTGAGGAAATAATGGCTGAAAATTTCCTGAGTCTCATGAAAGATATAAATACATGTCCAAGAAGCATAATGTACTCCAAACAGAATAAACCCTAATAGACTTACTATTAGACACATACTAATCAGAATGCCAAATGCCAAAGATAAAAATAAAATTCTGAAAGTAGCAAGAGAAAAGAATTTGTCATACACAAGTGATCCTTATTAGGACAAAGTGCCAATTTCTCATCAGAAACCATGGAGGTGAGAAGGAAATGGTATGATATATTTAAGGTATTGAAAGAGAAACACTGCCAGCCAAAAATTCTTTATCAGGCAAAACTGTCCTTCAAACATGAGAGAGAGTTTAAAATATTCACAGATAAACAGAAACTAAGAGAGCTCATCAACAACTGACCTGCCCTACAAGAATGACTAAAGGCAGTTCTTCAGGTTGAAAAGAAAAACACAGGAGAGAGTGGCTTGGAGTAATGTGAAGAAATGAAGATCACCAGTAAGGATAACTAAAGGGGTAAATGCAAAATCCAATAGTACTGTATCCTCAATATATAACTCTACCTTTAATTCCTAAGAGTCAGAATACAATTGAACAGGAAAAAGAATTATTTCCTGATAATGGGCATGAAAAATATAAGGAGGTAATGTGGAATAAAAACAAGACACAGAAGGGAAACATAGGGATTTGGAAGTAGAGAATGCATATGCTGTTGAAGCTGACTTGGTATACTTTCAGATTAGTAGGTTTAGAAGTAGGTTGTGTAATACAAACCCCAGGGTAACCACAAAGAAAGTATTTAAAAATATATACAGAACCAGAAATGAAAGAGGGATCATACACATCACAAAAGATCAACAATACAGGAAAGGAGGCTGCAATAAAGGAAAAGAGAGACAAAAAATATATGACACAGGAAAATCAGTGGACAAAATGACAGAAGCAAATACTTTCTTTACAGTAATGGCACTGAATGTTAATGGATTAAACTGCCAAGTCAGAAGAGACAGATTGGCAGAATGGTTAAAATGCATGATCCAACATATGTTGTTTACAAGAGACTCACTTTAGACCCAAAGACACAAATAGGTTGAAAGTGAAAGGATGGAACAAAATAATCTACGCAAAGAGTAACCAAAAAAGGACTGGGGTACTTATACTAATATTGGACAAAATAGACTTTAACTTGAAAGCTGTTACAAGAGACAAAGAAGGGCACTATATATTAATAAAAGGGAAAATCTACAAAAAAGAAATAATAGTCATAAATATTTGTGCACATAAAAATGGTGCCTCAAAATAAATTATGCAAACACTGGAAAAATAGGAGGGAGAAATAGACACCTCTGCAATAATTTTTGGAGACTTCAATATATAAAGCTTACTGATGGATGTAACATCTAGATAGGAGATCAATAAGAAAATGAAGAACTTGAATACTATGATAAATAGATTAGACCTAACAGACATATACAGAACACTGCACCCCAAAACAGTAGGATATATGGTTTTCTCAAGTGCACATGGATGATTCTCTAGGATAGACCACATATTGGATCACAAAAGAAGTCTCAATAAATTTATAAAGCTTGAAATTACACAAAGCATCTTCTCTGACTACAATGGAATGAAGCTGTAAATCAATAACAGGCAGAGAACTGGAAAATCAACAAAATACATGGAAGTTAAATAACACATGCTTAAACAATAAATGGGCCAAAGAAGAAATTACAAGGAAAATAAATAAATATCTTGAGACAAAGTAAAATGAGAATACAACATATTAAAACTTACGGACCACATCAAAGGCAATGCTGAGAGGAAAATTTATAGCCTGCAAGTCCTACATCGAAAAAAGAGCAAAAATAAATGACCTAACTGCATACAAGGATGGGCTAGAAAAAGAACAACAAACTGCATCCAGAGTACACAGAAAGAAAGAAAGAAGTAAGATTAGAGTAAAAATAAATTAAATAGAGAATAAAAAATAGAAAGCATTAACAAAACTAAAAGTTGGTTCTTTGAAAAGATCAATAAAATTGACAAAGTTTTAGATAGACTGACAAAGAAAAAAAGAGAGAAGATGCAAATAAATAAAATCAGAAATGAGAGAGGGGACATTTCTACTGACCCCACAGAAATAAAAAGGATCATAAGAGTATATTATTCAAAACTGAATTACCAACAAATTAGACAATACCTGAGCAAACTACATTGACTCTAAAAGAAATAAAATATTTCAATGGAACAATTACAAATAAAGAGATTGAATCATTCCTCAAAAATCTCCCAATAAAGAAAATCCTTAGGCCCAGATGGCTTCACAGGTGAATTCTACTAAATACTCCAAAACAATTAATACCAGTCCTTCTCAAACTCTTCTGAAAAAATTGAATAGGGAGTAACACTACCTAACTCATTCTACAAGGCCAACATCACCCTAATTCCAAAGCCAGATAAATATACTACAAGAAAATAAAATTATAGACTAAATTCTGTGATGAATATAGATGTACAAAGCCTCAACAAAATATTTGCAAATTAAATACAAAAGCACGTTAAAAAATTATTCATCATGATCAAGTGGGATTTATACCAAATATGCAAGGTTGGTTCACTATAAGAAAAACAATTAATGTAATAAACCTCACTGACAAAATGAAGGGAAAAACCCACAAAAACCACATGGTCATCTTGAGTGATGCAGAAAGGGCATTTGACAAAATCCAGCATCCTCTCTTTATAAAAAATACTTAGAAAATAGGAATAGAAGGAAACTTCCTCAATGTGATAAAAAGCATGTATGAAAAACCCACTGCTAACAGCATACTCAGTGGTGAAAGACTGAAAGCTTTTCTTCTAAGATTTGGAAAAAGACATGGATGCCCACTGTCACCACTATTATTCAACATTGTACTGGAAGTTCCATCCATAGCAATTAGGCAAGAAAAAGAAATAAAAGGCATCCAAATTGAAAAGGAAGAAGTTAAACTTTTACTGTTTGTAGATGACATGACCTTATATATAGAAAGTCCCCAAAATTGCTACAAAGAACTAGTAAACAAATTCAGCAAAGTGGTGGAGTATAGGATCAACATGCAAAAATCAGTATTGTTTCTCTACATTAGTAATGAACAATCCGAGGAGGAAATCAAGAAAAAAATCCATTTATGTAAGCAACTAAAAGAATAAAGTATGGAATAAATTCAGCAAAGCTTGTAAAGGACTTATACATGGATAACTACAAAATTTTGCTAAAAGAAATAAAAGAAAATCTAAATAAATTGAAGGTCATTTCATGCTGAGGGATTGGAAGACTAAATATTGCCAAGATGTTAATTCTCCCCAAAATAATTTATACATTTCATGTAATCCCAATAAAAATTCCAACAGCCTATTTTGCAGAAATGGGAAAGCCAATCATCAAATTTATTTGGATTGGTAAGGGACTCTGAATAGCCAAATCTATCTTGAAAAAAAACACACAAAGTTGGAAGACTCACACATCCTGGCTTTAAAATTTATTCCAAAGCTACAGTGGTCAAAAAAGCACGGTAAAGAGAAAAGATAAAGAAAAAAGATAAAACATCAAAATATGAAAAACAAAACAAAACAAAAAACCCAGTATGGTACTGTCACAAGGATAGATATATAGATCAATAAAATTGAATTGAAAGTTCAGTAAGAGACCCTCATATCTATGGTCAGTTGATTTTCGACAAAGCTGTCAAGTCCACTCAATTGGGAAAGAATAATCTTCAACCAATGGTGTTGGGACAACTGGATATCCATATGCAAAAGAATGATGGAGGTCCTCTATCTCACACATTTAAAAAATTAACTAAAAATGGATCAAAGCCTAAATATAAGAACTAGAACTATAAAACTCCTAGAAGAAAATGTAGGGAAGCACCTTCAGGATCTTATCTTGGGCAGCAGTTTCTTAGACTTTACACTTAAAGCATAAGCAGCAAAAGAAAAAATAGATAATTGGGATCATTTTAAAATTTAAAAAATTTGTGCATCAAAAGACTATCATTAAAGTGAAAAGACAACCTACTCAATGGGAGAAGATACTTAAAAATCACATATCCAATAAGGGTTTAATATCCAGAATGCCTAAAGCAATCCTATAACTCAACAATGAGACAAACAATCCAATTTAAATAATGGGCAAAAGATTTGAAAAGGCATTTCTTCAAAGAGGATATTCAAATGTGTAAAAAGCACATGAAAAGATGTTCAACATCCTAGCTATTGGGGATATGCAAATCAAAACAATGAGATACCTTTTCACACCCATTAGAATGGCAACTATTTTTTAAAAAACAGAAAATTACAAGAGTTAGAGACGATATGAAGAAATAGGGACATATTCATTGCGGTTTGGAATGTAAAATTGTGCAGCTCCTCTGGAAGACATTTTAGACATTCCTCAGAAAGCTAAATATAGAATTACCATATGATCCAGCAATCCCAGTTCTACATATGTACCCAAAGAATCAAAAGCAGGGACTCAAACAGATATTTTCACACCAATATTCATCATAGTGGCATTGTTAACAATTGCCAAAAGATAGAAGCAATCCAATTGTCCATCTGTTGAAAGGATAAATCAAATGTAGTATATACATACAATGGAATATTTTTCAGCATTAAAAAGTAATACAAAAGGGAAGCGGGTGTGGCTCAGTGGATAAAGCCCCCGTTTACCATATGGGAGGCCCGGGTTCGTGTCCAGAGGCCTCCTTGTGAGGGCACGCCGGCCTGAGCCGGCCTGAGCGGTGCGGTGGGCTGATGCAGCAACCTCA